>JAXIVJ010005694.1:0-72150 GCA_036785665.1 Chirona hameri
AATAAACACCATGCGCAGGGTGTCAACACCCCTAGCCCGTGTGATGCCCACACAACCTAAAATACGTCGCCTGGAAGGTGTTTTGTTTAGCACTCGGGGAGGTGTACTGGAACAAGTGATCGCCGCTGCATGGGGTGTATAGGTTTAACGGAACACCCTTGTTAATCCGCTGCATGGGGTGTCGAGGTTTCGCAATACTCATGCGTTGGGTTGTCGATTGACGCCGCCTCAGCCGGGCGTATTGCCGAGTAGTTAGCTTACCATTGGGAAAGGCGTAACGTCACACGCTGCATGGGTTGTCGGGTTGTCGCAATTACTCATGCGGGGGGTGTTCGATTGATGCCTCAGCCGGGCGTATTGCAGGAGTTTGTTCACCACTGGGAGAGGTGCAACGGTCGCACCGCTGCATGGGGTTGTCGTGACTGTAGACGCATGGTGGGCGGCAGCCGCCGCCTGTCGCGCCGGCTCAGACGTGTCCGCAACTTGCAAGACTCATGCCAATCTGAGCACTCTGACCTAACTGACCTACTCGCGCCAATCTTCCCAATCTGAGCAACTCAAAATTAGTACATTTCCGTGCAAAATCATTGTATTAACAAAACCGTTAATTATAGTAAACAGATAGATCCATGTATGAACATCAGCATCACAAATCAGCATCAAACACTCATAAATCATCATAGTTACTATGGATCAACAGTCAGCTATGTTTATAGAAGCTTGGTCGGTGCAGCTCCGACCGGATACGCAATATAATTGGTTTGTGACGGAGGGCACGAAACATATAGACGCACATCATACCTAATGTTTATCGATCACAAAGTCACAACTAACTACATTTCTAAGATCAAAAGAACACAAGAAAGAACGCTCCGACAACTCACACATCGGGGTACTTATAACTCCGATCACGAACAGCACGATTGACAGCCTTTCGCAACTCAACGAGCAACTTGAACACCACAACAGTCGAACGTCACGCCACTCGTGAACAACCTGCCGCCGGCTAAGCCCGCGGCGTAACTGCGTGGGCGCGGCGACGCGGCCGCGGCCGGCAGTGATGCGCGCGCAGAAAATGCCGCGCCGCCGTCTGCGTGCGTCTACGTCACGACACCCCAGGCAGCGGCGACCGTCACACCTCTCCCAGTGGTGAACTGTAATACGCCCGGCTGAGGCGTCAAATCCGGCACCCCCCCGCATGAGTATTGCGACACCTCGACACACCAATGCAGCGGTGACGAACACACAATGCGAATGGTGGTCGGCACTGATACACCACGCAGGTGTCTGACATGGGTGTAGATAGCGAAGCATCAACAATGACACCCCCATGCATGAGTAAATTTCCAAATTAAACCCCCTGTGGCAGGAGTTGACACCCGGGTCGTGTGTAGCGATTTTGTGAGTGTGTGGCAGTTTCGCAGAGATGCATAGATGAACCCGGTGATGTTCTCCGGACGATCAGGGTGAAGCGACTGAAGAACTGCTGCTGCGCCACTGGCTTTGAAAATAAAACTGGTGGAAGTGCTGTCGTCAGTATATCGGCTACGATTGCTTACACACACAACAGTAGGGAAATGTTCAGACTCTGCAGCGTTTCACCGCACAGGCGTCCTCGCGACAATGACTAGAACGTTTGGACTAGAGACTATCACAGACAAAAATCACATTTGGTTCCCATGTTTTGACTTACCATGTCTCAGTATGAAGGACCGCTGCTAGCAGACGGACGAATAGCAAGATCGGAGCGGCCCTGGGAGGTGGCCAACCTAACTGGTGACGGCGCAGGTGATGAAAGGAGACTGGGAGCAAGGAACCCGACCAACGACTGTCAGACGAGGTCCGGGCCGACAAATTTGGATATAACGTGAAGCGGGAAACGGGCACGGCACAATTTTGGACAGAGGAGAATCCGAGGCAGAGTTTTCCAGGGCAGAGTCTTAGGTTGTAACCAGTGAACGCCCGCAGCAATGACTAAGCCGTCACGCAGCCTACGAGATGACTGGTTTCCCACATTTATTCCACGCACATACGACACAGGCAGCAACAATTAACGCATACACGCACAAACACACACACACACAACAGTGAACAACATACATACGCAAACAGTCAACAACACCCATGCCTATCACAGTCGGCACACAGTGAATGACTCACATGCACAACATATACATGGTTCAAGGAGCGGGCCAGGTTCTATTGAAACAAGATAATTTTGGATTGCTGGGAAGACCGGTCGCCTAGCACCGCCCGAGCAAAGTCCATGGGGGCTCACGCGATGCCAGAAAAAGCGGGTTCCCATGTCAGAGACTAAGAGTAGCTGGTGAGGAGTCTACATCAACATGTCACAGGTCGGCGAGCGGCTAGCGTGGCGAATTGGCATTTCCAGAAGCTAACAGCCACTGTCCGGGATTACAGTTCCGAACTCAGGCCAGCAGGGTTCATCATAGTTGAAAGAAAACCAACTTCTTGAAACATTGCCTTACGTACCGTCGGGTCCGCTGTGCTGCACATACCTCAGTCTTCCAGAGTCGGGGAAGGGTCATGCAGGGAAGCCTGGAAAGAAAAATAATCATTTTAAGAGGTGCTACCACCTTGAAGGCAAAAAGGCGCCAGAAAATAGGCATCAGTCACAGATGCAGTATCAAGTAGCAGCAGCCTCGTCCCCACTAGCAGAGGAAACTAAATGAACAGAAGCCAAACTGAATGAAGAGCAATCATAAACTTAATTGAATAGTCAAGCTCAAGTCTTTTAAAAGCGAATGTTTATAGGTCAAAGTCAGTAAATAATACACTGCCAATATTGAACGGAGCATTTAACGATAGGGACTTGCCTGCCAGGCGCAGTCATTTTCGTAGCTTGTGCACCGACCTCCGCAAACATACGACTAGATGCATGGTTAAAGCGTATCCGCCACAGTCATACAGAATCTTTCGCGTCCATCACAAGACCGCAGCCTGGCGGGGGTGAGCACAAGAGCACCAACCACGCGTCGCACAGACATGACTAAACTCATCACGGCCATGGGTTCCACGTAGTGACTAAATCGTATCTCATGTCCTGACCCGCCCCGAGGGGCGTGGTCGTGGTAGGGGATAGCAAGGTATGAAACGCTTGGGAGGCGGCGAACCTAACCAGAGACGGCCACAGACCAGGGTGGCGTCGGAAACGGAAACTGTCGGGTGGAGATGGAGTCTCCATGGCAGCAGCAACCTTCCCACGACTTGGCCGAAACCGGACCAGAAGAATATACAACATGCGCAAATTCGTTATGCCGGTCCTACTATTATAAACAGGAGATTTGGAAGGGTTGGTAAGTCTGGTCACCTGTGGCCCACCCGCAAAGTCTCTTGGTCCGATGTGTACCGCAGACGAGCGGGTTCCCATGACCGAAAGTAAGGGTAGCGGGTGAAGGGAGGATTAGTACATATTTTGACCGCCCGTGAGGGGCGTGGTCGGTGCTCCCGGCTCGTGACTGAACGCTGCTCATAATAGTGTTTATTGGACTTCTAGTACGAGGGAACACCTCTAAACTTTCCGGTCTAACAATCGACACGAAAGAAAGTGAAGACGAAAGTTCAGGTAAAAACATACAGATAGTATTGCACAACTTATTGAATCAATCTTGAATCAAAGAGTTTCTTTACATCGTACGATTAATATAATACAATTCTCACAAAGCAGCCAATGTGATCTCACCCAGTTCAGAGCTGATAGTCAGCATGAAGTGTTTTCTCACGCCGCTGAAAACATAGGTATAGCTACTGAAAAAAACCATACGTAGACGACAAAATCTCAGAAATTCTCAATTCTCAGATCACCCATACCCTCGTACACTAGTCCCCTTAAAACCTAAACGGAACCGACCCTCAGAAACTTGAACCAGTCAACGCTACAACGGTCTTCTCAGACTGCACTTCGTGTGTTGCTGCGATACATGTTCCGAAGTTTGCTTACAGGAGGAGGTCTAAACAAGAAGTCTCACAAGCTGGGGGATATTTTAGAGTGTTGGTACTTCCCTGCAAACAGGCCTCCGCGGCACAACTTATTCAAATGGGGGTGCTCCACTAGGGAGCCTGTACAAAAGATAATGTCAGGCTGATCTCTTGGTGAGAATCTTGCAATGAAAGTCTCAGGCGGCCCTCGCCAGCCCGGCATTGGCTTATTAAATGACGATGATCATCGTATGGGTGGCTATATACAGAAGCAAAACAAAACACTAGGACACCAACAAATTAAACTTCACGTATTTATACACAAACAAAACGGAACATTAATATACACCCCAACACGAAACGAAGGTTATACATGCAATCTAATGACATATGGATTTACAGGGGACACTTCAACATGAGACCAGTGCAAACACCATCCATGTGTTGCTATTGTCCAGTTTTCGTCATCGAAAAGCAGCTTGATCAAAATGTATATTTGAATACAGCTGAGCTTACCTGTAGACGTGATCAGTTGGTTACGGTTCGCCAAAGTTTGTAACGATTGAGTTCCAAAGTTCACTGATTAGGATTAATAGTCAGTTGATTAATGCTGGGTTCCTATGCCGCAACAGGCTTTCTGATCGTGCAGCGCAGCTGGTGGCAAGCGACCTGAAAAGCAGCAATACAATAGGGAACACGAACCATTCAAAGGATGACAAATGTTTAGCGTATCGATACCAATTTTTTTAACCTTTATAACCAACAGTTTCAGACAGATTCCATTCGGTTAAGTAGTTTTGGAAGAATTCAATGTTGTGCCAAACATCAATGGAGTGTAATGAAGAAAGAGAAATCCTACCACGGAGCGTTTTAGTACGGACAGCGACCGAGAGCGCTATAACCCTCGCCCTAACGGGAGTTTGTTCACCTTCGCCCTACGGGGGGGGGGGGGGGGGCCTGACAGGCCCCTTTGTTAACTTCCAAACCAAGCATCTTATAGTCAATGCCAGTAAGAACCAACATGTTGCCAGTCATGGGGAGGAATCTAACAGTCCTGCGATTTTTTAGGTTTCAGGTCAACGGATGACCTTCCAGGTCACGTGAATGACCTCGGATTTTACCACGTCCAGAACAGCGATTTTACTCTTCAGGAAAACCTCAAAATTAGAAATTAATCAATTTAAATAAAAAGACGTGTTCCTAGACCAGTTTTGGCTCAGAGATCTACATGGTCACATTCATTCATTCACATTCTACATGGGACCAGTGTCAACACCATCCATGTGGTGCTAAGTCAGTTTTCATCATTGAAAAAGCCGCTAGATGAAAATGTATTTGAATGCAGCTGAGCTTACCTGTAGACTGTGGTCAGTTGGTTACGGGGTTCCCAAGGTTGTGACGGTCGAGTTCCAAAGTTCACTGGAGTAGGATCAACATTCCGTGATTCATGCAGATTCCTAGCCGCAACCGACTTTCTGATAGTGAATGTGACCTGAAAAAACAGGATACATTAAGGAACACGAACCATTCAAAGATGCAAACAAATATTTAGCGGTATCGATACCAAACATGTTTACCTTTCATAACTGTTATCAGAAGAGTTCATTTTTTTAAAGAGTTGTCGGAGACTTAAAATGGGTTCTGCCAAATATCAATGGAGGTAATGAGGGAAGAAAGAGAAATCCTACCACGGAGCGTTTTAGTACAGACAGCGACCGACAGCGCCATAAGGTTATATGAACGGAAGACAATTGTTTGATACCGTTTGATATCCAACCGAAGGGAGTCATTATGCATCGAGACGGGGAAAGACCAATGCAGCAAACTGAAACGAGGGCAGCGGGAAAAATTGAAGTTTAACCCTGCGCCCCTACGGGAGTTTTTTCACCTTTCCCTAAGGGGGCTGACAAGGCCCACCCCTTGTTTAACCTTCCAAACCAAGCAACTTGGAGCAATGCAGTAGAAACCAGCATATTTGCCAGTCATGAGAGGAAATCTAACGGTATGCGATTTTTAGGTTTTCAGGTCCAACGGATGACCTTCCAGGCCATATGAATGACCTCTGGGTTTATCACGTCTCCAGAACAGCGATTTTTGCTCTCAGAAAACCTCAAAAATTAGAAATTTATAAACTTAAATAAAAAGGCATGTTCCTCGACCATTTTTGGCTCAGAGATACATTAAAAAAGGTAAATTTGTTCGCATCTTGTTAAAAAAAAGTCAAAAGAAGTTATTTTTAAAAATGACGTAAATCCAGTTTCTTCACTTAGGGAGCCATCACTCAGTCGAAAATAAAGACATTTCTTTGAAATTTGGTATGAGAACTGTTGATACTCATTGTTCTTCATATATATATATATATTTTTATAATATCTTTGAAACTTTTGATTTCGTGTGGATATTTCCTTTTTTTACAATTTAGGGGGTAAAAAAACAACATTTTGAACAACTGAGATTGCCATTTTAAAGATAATGCCATTTTGTATCTTTGGGTAGTTGCGTTTGCAATTTGCTTTAAAACTTTTTTCTACGATTTTTGCAAATATTTCTAATTTTTGTACCAACATGACGTCATCAAAAAGTCATTTCCCAAATTTCTTTATCAATTTCGACGAAAATTTTACAGCCTACGTATAATTGCTGTCAACTCAGCTAACTCAAATTTCAGCAAGATGCATAAGTATGTGTAAAAAGTTATTCAACACAAACCTCAGGGGGGGGGGGGGGCTGTCGGCCCCCCGTAAAGAGAGGGTTAAATATGCATTTCGAAACCAGGACTACAACACACCCTCAGAAAACTCGTTTGTCGTAGTTACAAATTCAATTTAGGATTTCATTAACATTATTGAACGTCACTACTGTATGTAGGCATCAGTTAGTTCAGAAACATATTAAACACAGACGGCGCCAGCTCTACAGAAGACGATTATTTCCATGCAACTCCCATAGGCTTAATGTCTGAACACAGGAAAGCTAGACGCGTGCCCTTACCATGCCCCCCCCCCCTCCCTCCCCTCCCCGATTTCAACGTCAGTGCACGAATCAACGTCAGTGCACGAAGATCTCTAGAGCTGTCATCTAGAGCTAGAGCTGAGCTTCTATAGAGCCGTCAGCAGTTAAATGCATCGACAAATAAACATTGCTGCGATGATGCTGAACGATTGTAATATACCATCGTGCAATAGCCAGTCTTATTGTATATGGCTATGGTCTTTCTAAAATCTGTAACTGTTTTAAGAACTAAACAAAGAACATACAAATCTAGAACAAATACATGGTAGTTTACGTTCTCCCTTTGCGACCAATTGACATTTAAAGTAACTAACGAAACTCGTATAGTTTTTCATCATCGGAGACAACAGTAATCACGTTTCCCCGCACAGTTCGGATCTTACCCTTACACAGCCCCTGCAACACTTCCACTGGAGAGGATACTGCCAGCATCATGCTTGTGGCATTGCTCACGTTCCGAAAGCACATAGCGAAGCGATATTTTAGTGAGAAAATGTATTTGTCTATAATAGCTCCCAGTAAACAAACTAAGTAAACAACACAAAATAAACAGTTAACAAACGCGTACCAGGGCCAGTGTTTGACACAAGGCAAATGAGGCATTTGAAAGCATCTGTCGTAAATTATCGACTAACAGCATAGACTCACCTGCGTATCGACTCCATTGTACGAGAGTAGACGTAGACCTGTAACATACAAACCCAAGGCATTGGTATAACTTCACCACCATAACCCCGCATCACATTTCCCCTTCCACCGCAAGACCTCAGATAGCAGAGTGAGCTCAGGAGCACCGACCACGCGTCGCACCGACATGACTAGTCTGATATCACTTCTATGTTCCATGTAATGACTCGTCTGATCCCGTCATGACCTGCCCCGAGGGGCGTGGTTGGGTAGGGGATAGAGAGGTATGAAACGCCTGAGAGGCGGCAAACAAGCCCAGAGACGGCCACAGACCAGGGTGGCGTCGGGAACGGAAACTGGCTGGAGGAGAGGAGTCTCCATGGCAACCTTCAACCTTCCGCGACTTGGCCGAAACCGGACCAGGAAGAATATACAACATGCACAAATTTGTTATGCTGGTCCTACTATTGTAAACAGGAGATTTGAGAGTGGTTGGGAAGTCTGGTCACCTGTGGCCACCCGGCAAAGTGTATTGGTCCGATGTGACCGCAGACGAGCGGGTTCCCATGACCGAAAGTAAGGGTAGCGGGTGAAGGGAGTGTGTACATATTTACAGCCCGTGAGGGGCGTGGTCGGTACTCACGGCTCCAGACTAGTCATCGCTCATCATCGGTTCGTGAAGTTTCCGCTAAGAAAGTACTGCCGCGCCAGAAACTTCAGAAACTTTTCAGCACAATAATCCTTCGTGAAAACTACTAATATTACAAAGTTTTGGAATTCATCTTGAATCAGAGTTCTTAAAATCGCAAGATTAATTTAATGCAAATTTGATCATGAAGCTTGCGATGCTCTTACCTCAGTCTAGAGGTGATAGTCTCCATGAAGAGTTTTCCATGCCGCTGAATATATATATATAGCTACTGTAAAAACATACATCGACGACAAAATCTCAGAAATTCTCAAATTATCAGATCACCCATACCTCGTACACTGGTCCCCTTAAAACCTAAACGGAACGGAGCCTCAGAAGCTTGAACCAGTCAACGCTACACGGTCGTTCTCAGACTGCACTTGTGTGCTTTATGCGTGTTGCTGCGATACATGTGCCGAAGCCTGCTTACAGGGGCATGTCTAAACTAAGAAAGTCTCACATACAAGGGATATTGAAGAGTTTTGATACTTTCTGCAAACAGGCCTCCGCGCACAACATATTCAAATAGGTGCTCCACTAGGGAGCCTGTACAAAGACAATGTAAGGCTGATCTCTTAGGAGGCCGCTGGAGTGCCACCCAATGCTCAGATGGTAAGAATCTTTGCAATGAAAGTCTCAGGCGGCCTCGCCAGCCCGACATTGGCTTATTCTCGGACGTTGCGTGGCACGACAGAAGCAAAACAAAACACTAGGACACTTAACAAATTCAACTTCACGGATGTATACACAAAGAAAATGAAACATTTATATACACCAACACGAAACGAGTCATACATACAATCTAATGACATGTGGATTTACAGGAGACACTTCCACATGGGACCAGTGCCAACACCATCCCTGTGGTGCTATAGTCAGTTTTAATCATCGAAAAAGCAGCTCGATCAAAATGTAGACTGAATGCAGCCCAGCTTACCTGTAGACGTGGTCAGTTGGTTACGGTCCCTAGCGTTGTGACGATTAAGTTCCAAGGTGACTTGAGTTACGATTAGACTGCTTTACAAAAAAAAAATATATTTTTTTTCATGCGAAATACAGTAATTTATGCAGATTCCTAGTCGCACAGACGTTCTGATCGTGCAGCGGAGCTGGTGGAAAGAGACCTGAAAATCAGGATACAATAAGGAACACGAACCATTCAAAAGATGACAAATGTTTAGCGGTATCGATACCAAAAATATGTTTACCTTTATAACGAACAGTTTCAGACGAGTTCCATTTTAAGAGTTTTCAGAGACTTGTTGGAAGGTAAAGGTGAATAAAAAGAAATCCTATGATGCCACATTTTATTACGGACAGCGACAGACAGCGCCATAAGGTTATATGAACGGAAGAAACTGTTTTATACCGCTTGATATCCCATCGAAGGGCGTTATTCATCGAAACTGGGAAAGACCTCAATGCAGAAAACCTGAAACTAGGGCAGCGGGATCAATCGAAGTTTAAAGATGCATTTCGATACACCAGGAATACAAACACACCGTTGGAAAAGAGTTTGTCGTACAGTTACAAATTAAATTTAGGATTTAAATAACATTGTTCTTGAACGCAAAACAGCATGTAGCATCAGTTAATTCAGGAACATGTTAAACAAATGGACGGCACAAGCTACAGAATTTTGGGCGAACATACATGAAGTCGATTCTTTCCATGCAACTCCCATAGGCTTAATGTCTGAACCCAGGAAAGCTAGACACATGCCCTGCCCTACCAACCCCCCCCCCCCCGATTTCAACGTCAGTGCACGAATCAACGTCAGTGCACGAAGATCTGTCAGCAGTTAAATGCATCGACAAATAAACATGGCTGCGAAGATGCTGAACGATTGTAATATACCATCGTGCCATAGCCAGTCTTATTGTATATGGCTATGGTCTTTCTCAAATCTGGAACCGTTTTAAGAACCAATAGAACTAAAAATCCGGAATAAAGAAATGGTAGTTTACGTCCTCTTTGCGACAAATTGACATTTAAAGTAACTAACGAAACGCGTCTAGTTTTGCATCATCGGGCACAACAGTAATCACGTTTCCCCGCACAGTTTGGACTCACATTTATACGGCCCCTGCACCACTTCCACTGGAGAAGATACTGCCAGCATTATTCTTCTGGTATTGCTCACGCGTTCTGAAAGCATAGGTCAAGCGATATTTTAGTGCGAAAATGTATTGGTCTATAATAGCTCCCAGTAAACAAACAAAGTAAACACAGCAAAATAAACAGTGAACAAACGCGTACCAGGATTAGATTGTCTGAGCTAACGCAATGAGGCATATTAGAGTATCAGTCTTAAATTATTATCGGCTTTAAACAGCAGAGACTCACCTGCGTATAGACTCCATTGTACGAGAGTAGACGTAGACCTGTAACATACAAACCCAAGGCATTGGTATAACTTCACCACCATAACACCGCATCACATTTCCCCTTCCACCGTAAGACCTCAGATAGCAGAGTGATCTCAGGAGCACCAACCACGCGTCGCACCGATCTGACTAGTCTTGACATCACGTTATGTTCCATGTAATGACTCGTCTGCTTCCGTCATGACCCGCCCCGGGGGGCGTGGTCGGGTAGGGGATAGCAAGGTATGAAACGCCTGGGAGGCGGCGAACCTAACCAGAGACGGCCACAGACCAGGGTGGCGTCGGGAACGGAAACTGCCTGCAGGAGTCTCCCACGGCACAGCACCCTTCCGCGACTTGGCCGAAACCGGACCAGGAAGAATATACAACATGCGCAAATTTGTTATGCCGGTCCTACTATTGTAAACAGGAGATTTGGGAGTGGTTAGGAAGTCTGGTCACCTGTGGCCACCCGGCAAAGTCTATTGGTCCGATGTGACCGCAGACGAGCGGGTTCCCATGACCGAAAGTAAGGGTAGTGGGTGAAGGGAGGTTTTGTACATATTTACAGCCCGTGAGGGGCGTGGTCGGTACTCACGGCTCCCGACTAGTCACCGCTCATCATAGGTTCTTGAAGTTTCCGGCAAGAAAGTACTGCCGCGCCAGAAACTTCAGAAACTTTTCAGCACAATAATCCTTCGTGAAAGCTACCAATATTACAAAGTTCTGGAATTCATCTTGAATCAATGAGTTCTTAAATCGCACGAATAATTTAATGCAAATTTGATCATGAAGCTTATGATACTCTTACCTCAGTCCAGAGGCGATAGTCTCCATGAAGTGTTTTCCATGCCGCTGAAAATATAGATATACCTACTGTAGAAAAACTTACATTGACGACAAAATCTCAGAAATTCTCAAATGCTCAGATCACCCATACCTCTTACACTGGTCCCCTTAAAACCTAAACGGAACAGACCATCAGAAGCTTGACCCAGTCAACGCTACACGGTCGTTCTCAGACTGCACTTGTGTGCTTTATGCGTGTTGCTGCGATGCATGTGCCGAAGCCTGCTTACAGGGGCATGTCTAAACTAAGAAAGTCTCACATCCAAGGGATATTGAAGAGTTTTGATACTTTCTGCAAACAGGCCTCCGCGCACAACATATTCAAATGGGTGCTCCACTAGGGAGCCTGTACACATACAATGTAAGGCTGATCTCTTAGGAGGCCGCCGGAGTGACGCCCAATGCTCAGATGGTAAGAATCTTTGCAATGAAAGTCTCAGGCGGCCTAGCCAGCCCGACATTGGCTTATTCTCGGACATTGCGTGGCTTGAGACATAAGCAAAACAAAACACTAGGACACTAACAAATTAAACTTCACGCGTGTATACACAAACAAAATGCAACATTCATATACACTAACACGAAACGAAAGTCACATATAATCTAATGACATATGGATTTACAGGAGACACTTCCACATGAGACCAGTGTCAACACCATCCATGTGGTGCTATTGCCAGTTTGCATCATTGAAAAAGCAGCTTGATCAAAATGTATATTTTAATACAGCTGAGCTTACCTGTAGACGTGGTCAGTTGGTTACGGTTCCAGAGTTGTGACGATTTAGTTCCAAGGTGACTGGGTCACGATTAGACTGCTTTACAAAAAGGAATGTTGTACGCGATTATGACAGTAATTCATGCAGATTCCTAGTCGCACAGGCGTTCTGGTAGTGCAGCGGCGCTTGTGGCGAGTGACCTGAAAAACAGGATATAATTAAGGAACACTAGCCATTCAAAGGATGCCACATGTTTAGCGGTATATATGCCAAACATACGTTTACCTTAATAGCGAACAGTTCAGACAAGTTCCATTTTAATAGGTTTGGCTGAGCGCCCCGCTGCCCTCGCCTGCCGGTAGATGTCACTCGCGCTCGCCGCACAGAAAAGGGATTGTCCGCGTGTGCGACAATCCATGATTTTAATAGGTTTCGAAGACAACAGAAATGTGCCAAACAGCAATGGAGGAAGGTAAAGGTAAACAAAGAAATCCTACCACGGGGCGTTTTATTACGGACAGCGACCGACAGCGCCATAATGTTATATGAACGAAAGACATTGTTTTATACCGCTTGATATCCCATCGAAAGGAGTCATTAGGCATCAAGACGGGGAAGATCTCAATGCAGGAAACCTGAAACGAGGGCAGCGGGATCGATTGAAGTTTAAATATGCATTTCGATACACCAGGACTACAACACACCCTCAGAAAACGCGTTCGTCGTACAGTTACAAATTCAATTTAGGATTTCCAATAACATTGTTCTTAAACGCAATACAGTATGTAGGAATCAGTGAGTTCAGAAACACATTCAACACAGACTGCGCCAGCTACATCATTTTGGACAAACATACATTAAGTCGATTATTTCCATGCAACTCCGATAAGCTTAATGTTTGAACCCAGGAAAGCTCAACGCGTGCCCTTACCACCCCCCCCCCCCCCGATTTCAACGTCAGTGCACGAATCAACGTCAGTGCACGAAGATCTGCCGGCAGTTGAATGCATCGACAAATAAACATGGCTGCGAAGATGCTGAACGATTGTAATATACCATCGTACAATAGCCAGTCTTATTGTATATGGCTATGGTCTTTCTCAAATCTGGAACTGTTTTAAGAACTAAACAAAGAACTAAAAATATGGAACAAATACATGGTAGTTTACGTTCTTCCTTTGCGACCAATTGAAATTTAAAGTAACGAACGAAATGCGTATAGCTTGCATCATCGGGCACAACATTAATCACTTTTCCCCGCACAGTTCAGACTCTTACCTTTACACAGCACCTGCAACACTTCCACTGGAGATATTGCCAGCATAGTTATGGTATTGTCCAAATGTTCTGAAAGCACAGGTAAAGCTATTTGTGCGAAAATGTGTGGTATAATAATTCCTAGTTACGGAAATAAGTTGCATAATGAGCAGACAATTTTCAACGGGAGTCAGTAACTTCGTTAAACCTTAAATCTGAAAATCTTATAGATTGGTGGGTGAACATCAAACACCGCAAATGCAGAAATATAAGTGCAGCAAAAATCCTCTAAAACGACTACAAACGAACGGCTACCAGGATTAGATTGTCCAAAGGCAAATGCGGCATTTTAACCCTATTCCCTGCGGGCGGCCAGAATTAAGTTAACCTGCGGGGAGGGACAGATTCTGCCCCCCTCTCCCCAGAGATCTCGAGAACCGTTCGGTCGATTTCGATGGGGAAAACGCCATTAGATTCTTCATAACAAGATCTCTTTTTGAACCCTGAATTTTTTGTTTTGTTCAAAAATGGGGGCCAGGGGGCAAACAATACAAAAAAATGGGCTTGAAAGGTCATTGCGGCCATGTGGCTCAACCGATTTTCATGCCTCAAACGTTTGAGCTTCAAATGTACTGGTCTTTAATATATTAAAAGATAAAAAAAAATCATAGGCGTATTCAGGGAATGTAAAATGGTTTTTTTTTTCTGAAGACAAAATGTGCTGTTCTGCATTGTTTGGGACGACATGAACGTCACACATGGGCATTATATGCTGTAATTGGTTAAATTTGATATATTTCGCATAGGCTGATCCAGGCAAAAAACATGGTGCACCATGCGCGTAACGCTTTTATCATCTTACTAATTTGAAGTTGAACCTAATTTGATGGAGAGTATCGGCTCCCATTTTTTTTATCCTGAGTGCGCCTCTGCCTTCAAAATATGTACAATCCAAGTATCTATGATGTATTTTGCATTGCAATTGTTTCAGACTCATTTATTGCACTGAAAACCACGAGAAAGTCTGCGCCGTAAAACCGCATTCGTAACACCCTCCCAAAACAGGAGCCTGGAACCGCCTCTGCTGGACCAATTTTTTCCGAATTTGACAACACGCGCCATTCAATTTTGGGAAAAGTCACAAAGTTTCAGGACGCTAGGCTTAACGGTTTAGAAGCGGCAAGTTAAAAATCCCCGGGAGGAGCAGAATCTGCCCCCGCAGGGAATATATCGGTCGTAAAGTGTTATCGGCTTTATCCTGCGCACTGCAGGGGCTTTGCAGCGAACACGAACTGCAGGGGGTTGATTTCCGCCCTCCCCCTGAGATCTCTAAAACTACGTTAGGTAGCGAGAAGCGGAAAACGGAATTTGATAGTTTGATACATGTTCTATCGAAAGTATTCCGTAATTTTTTAGGTCAGGTCAAAATTGAGGTCACCAGAGGTCATCAAAGATCAAATTTTCCAGTTTTTTTCCTGTTTTAGGACATCGCTCCAGAAATTCCCACATATCTCAGAAACTATGCTAGTTAGGAAAAAAAGCAAACTCCAGCCAGTGAAATTTGCAATCGCTATGTTTTCCTCAAATTTGATCTTGGTCAACATTTGAGGCTCCAAAAGTCAAAAAAGAAAAAAATGATTTATTTTTGCTAAATCGTTTTTCGCTATTAACTTGTTATGTAATAAATATAACGGAAAACTGTTTACGTCATTGTGTTTATCTTGGCAAGGCGCTTTGATTGATTTACATAGATCATTTTAAGTCAACTTAATAATTTGACCTCAGGTCAAGGTCAAGTGGTGACCCAAGTAGGGTATGTTGCAAATGGGAAGGCGAATCTTGACGAGACAAACACAATGTCTGTTTAACTTCTCTATCTTCATTATGTCGGGAGTTATTGACACAAAGTGGTGACCTCGCATGACCTTAAATGACCCAATAGGGGTCACTGAACAAAAATTGCACCTGGATCATCAAGAATATCCTATAATAACATGATCCAGAAGTAATTGGACTAATATCATGCATATCCTTAGCATTTGTATATTTCCCCATTTACTTATTATGGGGAGGTTACAATTGACCTGACCTTAGGTAACCGATATACAAATTCCGAGATAATCGAATTGTAAGTACGTATGCCCTCATGACATCCTGTAAGTTTCAAACTGATCGGTGAAAAACTGTCATGGACACATGGATGGTGTGTCAACACCATCCATGTGGTGCTGTCAGTTTTCATCATCGAAAAGGCAGCTTGATCAAAATGTATATTTGAATACAGCTGAGCTTACCTGTAGACGTGGTCAGTTGGTTACGGTTCCCAGCGTTGTGGCAATTTAGTTCCAAAGTGACTGGGTTACGATAAGACTGCTTTAAAAAGGAATTTTGTATGCGAAATACAGTAATTCATGCAGATTCCTAGTCGCACAGGCGTTCGGATAATAGTACAGCGGCGCCTGTGGCGAGTGACCTAAAAAGCAGGATATAATTACCGAACACCAACCATTCAAAGGATGCCACATGTTTAGCTGTATCGATGAAAAAATAAGTTTACCTTAATAACGAACAGTTTCAGACAAATTCCATTTTAAGAGTTTCCAGAGACTTAAATAGACCTACGGGGGGGGGGGGGGGGGGGGGCTGACATGCCCCCTAAAGTTTTCCTTGAATAGATTTTTTACAGTGCAGCACATCTTGCTGAAATTTTCGTTAGCAGAGTTAACAATAATACGTATGCTGTGCATGTTTTATTGAAATTGGTTACGTAGTTTTGGAGATAAATTGGTGGAAAAAGATATATTTGAAAAAGGTAGAAAAAAGAGTTTTAAAAGAAATTGCAAACACAATTCAAAGATACAAAATGGCATTCTTTAAAATGGTAAATTTCGGATTTGCAAAATTTTGGGTTTTTAACCCCTAAATAAAATTGTTTGGGAAAAATCTCCACAAATCAAAATTTTCAAAGATGTTAGAAAAACCGGAATATATGAGAGATAACTTTATTTTCATTTTTGTCTGAGTGATGGTTCCCCTAAGTGTAATAAACTGATGACGTCATTGTTTAAAATAACGTTTAACGTTGGACGTGGTAAATCCGAGGTCATTCTCTTGACCTGGAAGGTCACCAGTTGACCTGTAACCTAAAAATCGCATACTGTTAGATTCCTCTTATGACAGGCAACATGCTGGTTCCTACTGCATTGCTCAAAGTTGTTTGGTTTGGAAGTTACAGGGGGGGGGGGATGTCAGGCCTCCCCCGTAGGGCGCAGGTGAAAAAGCTCCCGTAGGGCGAGGGTTAACCTTCGCCCTAAGAGCTTTTTTCACCTTCGCCCTACGGGAGAGGAGTCATAAAAAGACCCCCTGTTAACGTCCAAACCAAGCAAGATAGAGCAACGCGGTAAGAACCAACATGTTGCCAGTCATGTTTGGAGTTTAATGGTATGCAATATTTGGGTATCGGGTCAAAAAAATCGGGTATCGGGTTTTAAAAATGACGTCATGAGTTTCTTACACTTAGGGAGCCATCACTCAGTCAAACATAGAGATATTGCTTTGAAATTTGGTTCGAGTATTATCCATACTCAGTTCTCACATATATTCCGGTTTTTTAACATCTTTGGAAATTTTGACTGATTTTTCCCCCAAAACATTTTATATCTTTGCTGAATTGTGTTTGCAATGTGCTTCAAAACTGTTTTCTACGATTTTGCAAACATTTATCGTTTTTTCCAACAACATGACGTCATCAAAACGTCATTATTTCCCAAACTTCTCAACCAATTTCAATGAAGTTTTTACAGCATACGTACGTAATACATTTTTACAGCATACGTAATTGTTGTAAACTCTGCTGCTGCAAATTTCAGCAAGATGCGCCGCATATGTAAAAAGTTATGCAATAAAAACCTGGGGGGGGGGGTCGTTTTAGGACCCCCGTAGGGGGAGGTACTATAAAGGACGCGTCGCATCAACCCAGAAGAGTAATCGCTTCATACATCATGTTAGTAATGTAAAGAGGGAAACAAATTCATACATTATACGGCATCAAAGTTAATATCGCAATACACTTACTGTCAATCCATGAAGCTTGCCTTTTCTTCCACCACTGCAACAGAAAGTACACATTGTAAGAACGTTAAAACGCAGCTAATTTCAGAAATATCACTAATCTCAGATCGCAAACATCTTCTGCATTGGTCCCCTTATCCTACGGAGGGTCGGTCTACGGAAGGCTGCGAAGCCTCAATAGACCAATTCCGACTAGATTGGCTTGGTAACTGTGTTGCCAGTTTGAACTTTGTTTCGGTGCTCTGGTGTCCGCTTACAGGAGAAATCCCAAGTGCAGAGCTGCCGAAAATTATGAAGTATTACGATTTTAGCATTCTTGCAAACGGATCCATATGCATCACAGATCTGTTTACTCCACGTAGGAGTCTGTACAGAGGCAAATGACTAGCCGATCGCTTAGTAAACCGCCTGATGCCAACCAATGCAGAGATCCAGCGAATCTCTGGCAGAGGTGGGTCAAACAGCTTCGCCAGCTCGCCAAGGCCTACTATTACACAATGTGTCCAAAAGCAGGCATAGCAAAACAAATTAGCACGGTAAAACACTGGAAGAGACGAACCAACAAGCCTATACCATGCACAACATATTTTTGCCTAGTCTTTAGATTACAGACTCAATTACTGTAAAATAAGCATGCGTAGACGAGTTGGCCCGCCTCAAATGGTTGATGACGAATGACAATTGACTAGCATCGCATGGGACCATTGCCACCACCGACTGAACGGTGCGAGAACCCTTTGTCATCATGGAGAAATGTTTTATTGTCAGGAATCCGTCCTGCGAAACTTACTAGCAGGCTGAGAAGACTATGTGAAAGCCTATGGAGATCCGGAGAACCTTAGTCAACGCCTGTGGAAAAGCAAATGGTATCGTGCTATCAGGTACCAAAGCACCGACGGAAAATCGAGGAATAGTTCCAATCGGATGTTTGCCTGGAGTTTGTCGTTTGATGGAATAGGAAAGCTGTTGCTTTACTCAGGACAAGAGTGAAATGCATTTCACTAGACAAATAATGAATGGTTACCGAATGTTCTACACATACAATTGTGAATTTAAACAGATCGATGGTTCTTTAAAACCATGACCGAATAAGTTCAACCTCATTCTGTTTACATGGATAAAGCTCCAGCAATATAAAAAGACTACCATTGGTTTAACTTTGAAATGTCTTACCGAAAATATGGGCGAAAAGAAGCCAACTCTGCCAACTGCAAAATACCAGGATATAACAGAGCTTATGAAGCCTTTGTAGCTTACCGTACACCCGGGTTGATTATCAAGTAGTTCTCAAAGCTCCTGAAATGTACATAGGGCTGTAAGTAAACAATATAAATGGTTAACGACACAAAGTTACATATCGCCCTCCTGCAGATCATCCATACCTAGTACGCTGGTCCCCTTAACCTAAGGGGAGCCGATCAACATGTTGAACCATCCAACGCTACGTGTTGGCACTGGGCAGTCCCCGAACGGACCACAACCAGGTCCGTTCGGGGACTGCCCAATTTGCAATTTGCAATTTGCAATTTTTTTCTTCTTCAATATCGTTGCAATTTTAGACTTTATCCGTACGCTGGAGCCTGCTTAGTACAGGACAAAATGTATTCAGCATTACCCCACAATTGGCTGGGAGGGGCGTTTTTCGCCCCCCTCGAAGAACTTTCGCAATAATTAAACAACCAATAGCGTTATCAACGTGAAACGTCAGGTACCTTCTCCATCAATTGTACGTCTTATGTGCAAAAATGAAGGAAATTTCGACGAACATATGATATAGCGAATTTAGCGACGTCGCTACACACGAGTTTGACACAAAAATCAGCTAAAATTTAGCAGGCCGTACAAATGCAATATTTTTAGCAACATGCAATCGAAAAACTTCAAAAGATAGCAAATGGCAATAGTTATCTCGGATGTTTGAAAATTTTGTTCTTTGACCCAATTGTTTTAACTGCCTTTTTCAAGAAAAAATGCGACCAAAAACATTTTAAACAATAAAAAAACAGATGTTATGTCTTAGAATGTGTGGAGAATACCCTAAACAAATTTAAAAGCAGTGTATATATTTTTCACAGACTCATGGCTCCCGAAGTGAGTAACTCATGAAGTAATTCTGGAATTGAGTTTTTTGGCTTTTAATGACCAGATACAAACAAACAAATAAATGCCAGCACTGTATTTCTGAGACCAAACTGCTCTAGAAACATGCCTTTGTTATTTATATTTAAAAATTTCAAATTTTGACCCTATGAGACATGATCTTGACCTTATAGCGTCAGATGTGAAAATAGCTGCTATTATCGAATTCTGCGTTTAGAAAACTCCTACAATGTGTCGCATGACTTTCGTAGACCAGTGATATTTTGTGACTTGATCTTAACCTTGACCTTTGCTTACAATTTCATTTTTGATAAGAGCTATTTATTATACATCTGAGAGCACTTTGTACGATCATAGTCTCAATCTAAGGCTTTGGATGGAAAGTAGGGCCCAACAACCCATTTTTAACTTTACCCCGACAGTGACCCGACGTGTGACCTTACTTTCAACACTTCGTGTATGCTTTGGATGCACCTCATTGAGCGCTCGATTTCCGCGAGATTGCTGGGAAGACCGGTCGTCTGGCACCGCCCGGCCGAAGTCCATGCGGGGCTCACGCGATGCCAGAAAGGCGGGTTCCCATGTCCGAGACGAAGAGTAGCTGGTGAGGAGTTTACATCAACATGTCACAGGTCGGCGAGCGGCTAGTGTGGCGAATTGGCAGCTCCAGAAGCTAACAGCACGGTCCGGAATCAAAGTCCGAACTCAGGCCTGCAGGGTTCATCATAGTTAAGAAAAAACAAACTTTCGAAACATTGCCTTACGTACCGTCGAGTCCGCAAGCTGCACATCCTTAGTCTTCTAGGGCCGGGAAGGTCATGCAGGGAAGTCTGGAAAGATAAATAATCATTGTATAGAGGTGCTGCCATCTTGAAGGCAAGTGCGCCCGAAAATAGGCATCAGTCACCATTTAGTATCAAATAGTAGCAGCCTAGTACCCAATACATCGGGACACTGAAAGTAGGGCAATCGGAGACTTACGAGAAACGTTCATTTCGCAGATTGCGTTACGGACCGATTCGCTCATTTGGAGTTCCCAGCGCAAGCCCGCGCTTTAGCCTGCCATAGGGACATCTGCGCAAAATCGTGAAATAGATATGTAGCTCCGGACTGAGCAGGAAATCTGGAATTCGGCGCGAGGTTCCCGGTAGAACCGGGTCTCCGCCTTTGGATGCACTCCTAGTCACTAGTACCAGTACTTAATCCGCCAATTTGTAACATTTCCATGCAACCCGATCTTTGCATAGGAAATCCACAAAATTAAGTCTCGTTCGGATTATATTGAGTCCTCACAGAAACCGTACAAACATTTTCTAATTTCGACGCGCACTCAGGTAGACATATCTGAAGTCTGAAAACAATGCTCGGAAGGTTGTCCTACAGCAACTTAACCCTCGCCTATACACGACTTAAGTTAACCCTATACACGAATCACAGAACGAACCTCTTTAACGCAGCGCGACGCATTGTGCGCGACTTTGATGATTTGCCACCCAAAAACAAATTGGAGCTCCTGCTCTTTGGTATAAATATTTCACAAACACAGGGTATAGACATCGCACATCACTTACAGACATTCATAGCACTTTCACAAAGACTCAACACCCACAAATAACAACAATCACACATTACCAGCACTTTCACCAAGCTGACCTGCTGTTGCCGCCTGTGCCTGGCCACCTGATTTTCGAATAGCCGCTCGGCGGGCTGGTAGCGGGGCCTACGTGATCCGTTCCTTAGTTTTGGTAAAAATTATGTTTCATTTGTTTCATCTGGAGAGGCGCTATGATTTAAGCTTTTGCTTTGGCGCCAATCCATTATTGTCCTGTTTGATTTGATGTCTTTTTGTTAACAAAATAAACGAACTGAACTGAACTGAACTCGCCAGTGCAGAGGGTGGGGAGTTGATTCCACCCCACTCCCTCGGTTTTTCCGGCATAACTCTCGTACAAATCAACAGATTGCTAAGAAACTTTCAGTACCCTACTTGTGAACATGACACATTCTGAAGTTTAAAAAACTTCAGAATGTGTCAAATTGTTCACAAGTGGGTACTGAAAGTTTCATCGCAATCTGTTGATATTTACGCGAGCAATCGGTGGATTTAGGTCACATGACCCGTGACCTTCGACCTGTTTTTCAAGGTCATGTCAGGCGCAACTGGCTTCCCGTAGTATTGATCCTTATAACTTTTGCAGTTTCATAGTGTTTGTTGTTCAGGAATCATATACACAGGTGTTCCCAGGTGACAATTGTGGTTTCCATTGAGATTGTGACCTCGATTGACCTTTTCAGAGGTCAACCGAGGTCACCGACCTGCTATGACCTGCTATGACCATTTTGGAATTTGGCAGTTTCTAGGACATTGTGACTCATTTCAAATTTGGCACCAATTTAACATAATTATATGCTCATTCGCGATTCTAGCTGGATTAAATTCAATTTATACGCATTTACAATTTGGTTGAATGTTTGGGTCATTGACATGACATCAGGTCACCTGACCCAAGACCTTAAAATCGGGTATCAATGGCTTCTTCGTGACCAGCAACACGCTCGTTTTTTAATCGAAGCTCTAGAACAATTAGGGGCGAAACGCTAGGAGAGTCGTACCCCCCCCCCCTTGCACGGTCACTCACTGCTCGGACGATGCACGGGCGAGGGTTAAGCCGTCAAATTGTACTGCATTTGCAACTTTTGTCCAAATAGCATAAAAGGTTTTTAGACTGCTACAACGCATTCAACAAGCCAAATATTGCGCACATTTGAACGTGCCATACTCGTAGATGTCAGGTGAAATGGTCAACATGGACACAGGGTAATATTTGTTTGCAATACATGCAATTTACACGCAATGCCCGAGATACAGTGCTTAGTGCCGTACCGATGCTACGCAAATGAATCATTGAATGTCTAAAACATATGGCATAAACTTAGACATATCTTCGCCCAAGCACCTAGCTACGATGAACTGAATATGTGCAAGCTTAGATCTATTACAAGCTGATGTTGCAATGTTGTAACTTTTAGAAGAAAAAATACATTTTATCATTTTTATCTCGTCAGGTCAAGGGTCATATTGAAGTCACGTTAATTTTTCCCCTTTTTCCGAATGACACTATATAGAATACTGTATATAGAATACTGTTCTATATTAGTTTGATTCCGCCAAGTCTATTAGCACAGAAGATATAAGCGTTTGATCGATATCAAATAGGTACACAATATAGTGACCTTGTATAACCTCTTAAATGATCCTTGGTCACCTGGAGCTACAAGTGGTTGTATAAGTTTCTTTCACTTGCCACTACAGGTGTACCAATTTTCATACAAATCTGAGGGGGTCGGATTTTTTCTTCTTTCGGCCAACCCTTATTCCACTAATGATCACGTATAAATGAAGGAAGCCGGACCGGCTTCCCAATGATTAATTTTCGTTTCACGTGGATAATATCGAACGGACAATGACTGAAATGGTTGGAAACTAATAAAGTCTTTTTTCTGGCACAATTCATTTGCCAGCCCTAGAGCTCATTATTTAGGACAGAGTTAGAAGTCAAGGACCCAGCAGCGAAAACAATCGTACCGTAACGAGCGGGCTATTGCTGAAAAACAGGATACATTAAGTAACACTAGCCATTCAAAGGATGACGAAATGTTTAGCGGTATCGATACCAAACATATGTTTACCTTTATAAGTCAAGGACCCAGCAGCGAAAACAATCGTACCGTAACGTGAATAGTCAGCTCAGGTCCTTGAAGCGAATGTGAATGGTCTCCATCAGTAAATGACACCAATTTACAACGGAGCATTTAGCGGTAGGGACTTTCAGATGCTGTCATTTTCGTAGCTTGTGCACCGACCTGCAACATACGACCAAATGTATGGTTAAAGCGTATCGCCACAGTCATACAGAATCTTTCGCGTCCATCACAAGACCTCAGCTGGCGGGGGTGAGCACAAGAGCACCAACCACGCGTCGCACAGACATGACTAAACTCATCACGGCCATGGGTTCCACGTAGTGACTAAATCGTATCTCATGTCCTGACCCGCCCCGAGGGGCGTGGTCGGGTAGGGGATAGCAAGGTATGAAACGCCTGGGAGGCGGCGAACCTAACCAGAGACAGCCACAGACCAGGGTGGCGTCGGGAACGGAAACCGTCTGTAGTCTCCCACGGCACAGCAACCTTCCGCGACTTGGCCGAAACAGGACCAGGAAGAATATACAACATGCGCAAATTTGTTATGCCGGTCCTACTATTATAAACAGGAGATTTGGGAATGGTTAGGAAGTCTAGTCACCTGTGACCACCCGGCAAAGTCTCTTGGTCCGATGTGACCGCAGACGAGCGGGTTCCCATGACCGAAAGTAAGGGTAGCGGGTGAAGGGAGGATTTGTACATATTTACAGCCCGTGAGGGGCGTGGTCGGTGCTCCCGGCTCGTGACTGAACGCTGCTCATCATAGGTTTATTGGACTTCTAGTAAGAGGCAACACTAAGTTCAGGTAAAAACATACAGATAGTATTGCAAACTTATTGAATCAATCTTGAATCAAAGAGTTCTTACATCGTACGATTAATATAATATAAATTCTCACAAAGCAGCCATTTGATCTTACCCCATTTCAGAGCTGATAGTCAGCATGAAGTGTTTTCTCACGCCGCTGAAAACATAGGTATAGCTACTGAAAAAAAACATACGTAGACGACAAAATCTCAGAAATTCTCAAATTCTCAGATCACCCATACCTCGTACACTGGTCCCCTTAAAACCTAAACGAACGAAACAGACCCTCAGAAGCTTGAACCAGTCAACGCTACACGGTCGTTCTCAGACTGCACTTGTGTGCTTTATGCGTGTTGCAGCGAGGCATGTGCCGAAGTCTGCTTACAGGAGCATGTCTAAAGTAATAAATCTCACCAACTGGGGATATTGAAGAATTTGGATACTTTCTGCAAACAGGCCTTCGCTCACAACTTATTCAAATGAGTGCTCCACTAGGGAGCCTGTACAAAGACAATGGCAGGCTGATCTCTTAGGAGGCCGCCAGAGTGACGCCCAATGCTAAGATGGTAAGCATCCTTTGCAATGAAAGTCTCAGGCGGCCTCGCCAGCCCGACATTGGCTTATTAAATAGACTGATCATCGTTGGGTAGCTATAGACATAAGCAAAACAAAACACTAGGACATTAACAAATTAAACTTCACATGTATACACAAACAAAACGAAACATTAATATACACTAACACGAAACGAAAGTCATACATATAATCTAATTACATATGGATTTACAGGAGACACTTCCACATGGGACCAGTGTCAACACCATCCATGTGGTGCTATTGTCAGTTTTCATCATCGAAAAAGCAGCTTGATCAAAATGTATATTTGAATACAGCTGAGCTTACCTGTAGACGTGGTCAGTTGGTTACGGTTCCTAGCGTTGTGACGATTGGGTTCCAAGGTGACTGGGTTAAGATTAGACTGCTTTACAAAAAACAATTTTGGATGAGATGACAGTAATTCATGCAGATTCCTAGCCGCAAAAGCGTTCTGGTAGTGCAACGGCGCTTATGGTGAGTGACCTGAAACACAGGATATAATTAAGGAACACTAACCATTCAAAGGATGCCACATATTTAGCGGTATAGATGCCAAACATACGTTTACCTTAATAACGAACAGTTCAGACAAGTTCCATTTTAATAGCTTTCGAAGACAACAGAAATGTGCCAAACAGCAATGTTGGCAGGTAATGGAGAATAAAGAGAAATCCTACCACGGAGAGTTTTATTACGGACAGCGACCGACAGCGCCATAAGGTTATATGAACTGAAGACCTTGTTTTATACCGCTTGATATCCCATCGAATGGTGTCGAGAATAGGCAAGAGACTGGGGAAGACCTCAATGCAGCATACCTTAACCCTATTCCCTGCGGGGGGGGGGGGGGGGGCAGATTCTGCCCCTCCTGGTGGTTTTTCACTTGCCGCTTCCTAAACCGTGATGCCATTAGCCCCGTTTAAATAGCAGTTTCAAAACAGTGAAACATTGGTCACTAATAGTGGAGCATGAAGGATTCTTTCACCATCACATGATCACGATTACGGCGCCAGTGCGTCAATTTACCGTCTGCTGTTATGCATCATATTGGTCGTATGGTTGTTGCAGCCTAGGTATTGCCTTTGTTGGTGTTTCAGTCGTATTATACAGAATTCACGTCAGGTGCTGGTCGCGAAAATAAGTGCCCGCTAACTTGGCTAAAATAAGCTCGTCCCACGTTTCGAGCTGTACGACTTACGGTACGGTGCACGACACAGCGAGTCATTTTTAGGCACCGCAAACACTTTTTAGATGCCTGCGGCATGTACTATGCGGCATGCGAACATATGTGCGACAAAATACTAATGACAGCGCCGGTATATTGGTGGAACATTGTGTTATTGGTTGTGTTGTATGGTACCGGTATGATACTTTCCGGAGATCTTGCAGCTCTAATTCTTATTCGCGAAAAAGCGGCAACTGCCGTCGGAAAAAGTAAATCGGTTGCGCATATGGAAGCGTAGCAGTCTTCGCAAAAGCTGCTACGCTACCAAATGAAGGTAAAAATGTCGAAAGAAAAAATACCCCGCTCTGGATGTTTGTGCCGTTAACAGTACTTAGGAACCAAGATCACTCTTACACCATGTTTGAGCAAATTGGATCAAATCTCAGTCTGGTGTAGTGGTGATATCTACTCAAACGAGCTTAATGGAAGATGTTCCACAATTAGTGAACAATGTTTCACTATTTTGAAATTGCTATGTAAACGGGGCGTGACTTTCCCAAAATTGAAGGCGCGTGGTCAATTTAGACAAAATCGGTCCAGCAGAGGCGGTTCCAGGCTCCTGTTTTGGAGAGTGTGGTACGAATACGGTTTTGCATCGCATACTTCCTTCGTGGTTTGCAGTGCAATACATGATTCAGAAACAATTTGAATGCAATATGTGTCATAGATAGTGATTCTACATATTTTTTTTGGGGGGGGGGGCAGAGGCGCACTCAGCATAGAAAATGGGAGGCGATACCCACCCTCAAATTAGGTCAAACTTCAAATTAGTAAGATAATAAAAGCGTTACACGCATGGTGCCCCCCCCCATGTTTTTTCCTGGATCCGCCTATGCGCAATATATCAAATTTTATCAAATTACAGCATATGATGCCCACATGCGTCGTTCATGTCCCAAACAATCACGTACAGCATATATTTTTTATCCAGAAAATCCTCCCATTTTACATTCCCTGAATACGCCTATAATTTTTCTTTTGTTTTTGTTTTGATAATTAAATTCCAGTACATTTGAAGCTCAAAAGCGTTTGAAGCATGCACATCGGTAGAACCACATGTCTGCAAAGACCTTTAAAAAACACCAAAATTCCTTAGTTTTTGCCCCCTGGCCCCCTATTTTTGAACAAAAAAAAGATTTAGGGATCCATGACTAATCTTGTCTCTTGAATCTTGTCATGACTAATCGAATAACGTTTTCCCCATCGAAATCGACCGAGCGGTTCCAGAGATCTCTGGGGGGGGGGGGGGGGGGTCAGAATCTGCCCCTCCCTGCAGGTAAACGTAATTCTGGCCGCCCGCAGGAAATAGGGTTAAACAAGGGCGCATATATTATTATTACAGTTTCAAGATGCATATATACACCATACACCAAAACACAGTCAGAAAACCTGTTTGTCGTACAGTTACAAAGTCAATTTAGGATTCCAATAATATTATTTTCATAGCAATGCTGTATGTAGCATCAGATCAGAAACATATTCAGAGACAGCATCAGCTTTCGGGGAAACATACATTAAGTAGATTATTTCCATGCAACGGCCATATTATAATGAATGTGTAATGTATTATACATTCCAAGAAATAAATTACTGATTTAGGCGATATGACTATTCAATGGTTATGGAAACATGTTGAGCTCATAGGCTTAATGTCTGAACCCAGAAAAGCGCGTGCCAAAAATAAGTTTACCTAAATAACTAAACGTTTCGACAAGTTCCATTTTTAGAGTTTCTAGTGTAAGAAGCCCTAAGTGTAAGAAACTGATTAAGTCATTGTTTAAACTAGCTGAATTTCTCACTAGATAAGAGCAAATAATTACCTTTTCTGTATTTCTGACCAAAAACGGGTCTAGGAACATTTTTTATTTACATTTATCAATTTTTAATAGAGGTTTTCTAAGATAAAAATCGCAGTTTTGGACGTGGTAAATCCGAGGTGATTCTCTTGACCTGGAAGGTCACCAGTTAACCTGAAACCTAAAAATCGCATACCGTTAGATTCCTCATGACAGGCAACATGCTAGTTCTTATTGCATTGCTCCAAGTTGTTTGGTTTGGAAGTCAGGCCCCCCCCCCCCGTAGGGCGAAAGGGGAAAAAGCTCCCGTAGGGTGAGGGTTAACCCTCGCCCTACGGAAGTTTTTTCACCTTCGCCCTACGGGGGGAGGGGTCCTAAATAGACCCCCTGTAACTTCCAAACCAAGCAAGATAGAGCAATGCGGTAAGAACAAACATATTGCCAGTCATGTTGGGATTCTAATGGTATGCAATTTTTGGGTATCAGGTCAACGAGTGACCTTCCAGGTTAAGAAAATTACCTGATTTACCACGTCCAAAACAACGATTTTTATCTTCAGAAAACCTCAATTAGAAATTGATAAATGTTAACAAAAAGGCATGTTCCTAGACCAGTTTTGCCTCAGAAATACAAAAGAGGTAATTATTTGTATCTGGTTAAAAATAAGTTCAAAAAAGTTATTAAAAAAATGACGTCATGAGTTTCTTACACTTAGGGAGCCATCACTCAGTCAAAAATAGAGATATTGCTTTGCAATTTGGTTTGAACATTATCCATACTCAGTTATCACATATTCAGTTAAAGAAAAACATCTTTGAATTTTATTGTTCATTTTAAGGGTCAAAAACCCACCATTTCCAAAATCCGAGATTGCCATTTTAAAGAAAATCACATTTTGTATCTTTGCTGAATTGTGTTTGCAATTTGCTTCAAAACATTTTCTACAATTTTTCAAACATTTATGGTTTTCCCAACAACATGTCATGAAGTCATTATTTCCCAAATTTCTCACCAATTACAACGAAATTTTTACAGCATACGTATAATTGTTTACATTTTTTTACTACTTTTTATTTTACAGCATACGTACGTAATACATTTACAGCATACGTAATTGTTGTAAACTCAGCTGCTGCAAATTTCAGCAAGATGCGCCGCATATGTAAAAAGTTATGCAAGAAAAATCTCAGGGTTTTAGGACGTAGGGCGAGGACGTAGGGCGAGGGTTAATACTATAAAGGACGCGTCGCATCAACCCAGAAGAGTTATTGCTTCATAAAACATGTTAGTATTGTAAAGACGGAAACAAAGTCATACATTATACGGCATCAAATGTTAATATCGCAATACACTTACTGTCAATCCATGAAGCTTGCCATTTCTTCCACCACTGCAACAGAAAATACACATTGTAAGAACGTTAAAACACAGCTAATTACAGAAATATCACGAATCTCAGATCGCAAACATCTTCTGCATTGGTCCCCTTATCCTACAGAGGGTCGGTCTACGGAAGGCCGCGAAGCCTTCAATAGACCAATTCCGACTAGATTGGCTTGGTAACTGTTGCCAGTTTGAACTTTGTTTCGGTGCTCTGGAGTCCGCTTACAGGAGAAATCCCAAGCGCCGAGCTGCCGAAAATTATGAAGAAAGTATTACGATTTTAGCATTCCTGCAAACGGATCCGTATGCATCACAGATCTGTTTACTCCACGTAGGAGTCTGTACAGAGGCAAATGACTAGCCGATCGCTTAGGAAACCGCCTGATGCCAACCAATGCAGAGATCCAGCGAATCTCTGGCAGAGGTGGGTCAAACAGCTTCGCCAGCTCGCCAAGGCCTACTATTACACAATGTGTCCAAAAGCAAGCATCGTAAAACAAATTAGCACGGTAAAACACTGGAAGAGACGAACAAAATATTAAAACAAAATAACAAAATATCAAGACGAGCTAAAAAATGTTACAAAATATTAACAGTTTGGCTCATGTCCTTGTAGTGTTGACGTCAAGACAGTGCAATTCGTATCCTTGACTACTCTACTTGACTTGATGGGTTGTAGGGGGTTGGCCTTTTTAACGACCTCATATATTGGAGTGTATCTTGGATTCCTGGTGGGCTTCCAGAAGCGCACCACATCGAGGGCAGCAGCGTCGAGTGGCGCAGTGCTCACGCACCACGAGGGGGGGGGGGGGGGGGGGGGTGGGGGGGGGGGGGGGGCTCCCGGCGGGCCATGCTCACTGACCGGGAGCGCACAGCTTCGCAGGCACACCGGGAGACTAGGGGGAGGGGGGGGGGGACAACTTGAGTCATCTTCCTTGGCATTCTCTTCACACTCCATCAAGTTTTTGTTTTCAGTTTGCCATATTTTGTAAATATTCTTTCTTTTCCATTACTTTTTTATTTCTTCGTTAAAGAGAAAGACTCTTTAAAACCTTTCTTGTTCTATATAAGGCTGTTTTAGCACTTCTATTGCTGACCTAACATTTTTTCCTTTTGTTTTGTTTTAGTTTTAGTTTCTCGCATCTAACAATCAAATCCGGAAATTACGCTGTCGCAACATCTGCGCGGCGGTAAAAACATTTTGTATATGGTAAATGCGTTCAAGAGTCAATGCATGCTGCGCGAGCCTGAATCGAGAGCGTCTCAGTAGTGATTAGTTTTGAAAAGTTTGTCTTCCGCAGTTACTTGTTTTTATAGCTGTAGCTTATCGTACCTTTTGGGTGTAAAAATGTCCAGTTATACCTGAGCTTAACTTGGCATTGACTGGAGTCTCGACAGAACGCAATTGACTGGGGGGGAAGGGGGGATGAAACGCCCCCTGGTTACCTTCCGAACCAATGATCGCAGCGAGACGCGCAAGGCGGCGATCGAAAGCTCTCAATGAAAATAATCTAATAGTAAGTAAGGTCAAATGTCAGGTCACGTTCAGATAGGTCAAAATCGGCGCATTTGAGTTTATGGGCCATACTTTCCATCCAAAGCCTTCGATTCGGACAGTCTCAACCAAAGTGTTGCTAAAGGTATGATAATGATAAAGGTAAATAAAGGTATGAATATGTATAGAGGTATGATAATCTCGAACTCCGGCATGAGCTAGAGTTAGAGATTGTTAGCCAAGGTCAATGTGAAGGTCAGGTCACAAAAGGGCACTATGCTCAAAATATCTACGAAAGTCATGAAACACATGTAAGAGTTATTTTCCACGTATAATTGGATAGTGATAGTTATTTTACCACCCAACTTCATTTACGTGAAGTGTTAATTTCAGGTCAAGTTCAGGTCACCGAAAGTCAAAATTTGAAATTGTTAAATCTAAACAAAAGGCATGTTGCTAGACCAGTTTTGTCTCATAAATACAGAGGTGGCATATATTTGTATATCTAGTCAATAAAAGCCAAAAAACGCAATTTCAAAATATGTCATGTTATGTAATATGTATGTCATGAGTTACCCATACTTTAGATGTCACAAGTCAGTCAAATGGAGATGAGTTTGAAATTTGATATGGTAGTTTCGCCTATGTATGGTTCCAACATATCTTCCGGCTCTTGAATATTTTAGAAAATTTTGATTGTGAAAATCTCCCTCCCAAAAAAAGTTTTTTGGGGTCAAAAACTAAAATTTTCCAAAATCAGAAGCCAGTTTGAACGTTTAGCTGATTTGTGTAAAACTAGTGTAGCGAGTCACTAAATTCGCTATAACTAGAGAAAAAAACGAAATTTCTTCATTTTTTGCGCACAAGACTGTATAAGAATGTACAAGGTATCCGAAGAAAATTAATGGTTGATATCGCCATTAGTTTTCAGCTATTTCGAAAAATCATCAACGGGTGGGTGCGTTAAAAGCCACCCCCCCCACAGTCAATGGCGGACTAATAGTAATAGTAGCCTTGCTAACGCTTTGAACATGTTCGAATTATAATGGGAAAAACAGAGCGAAAAGCAACATTTTTTTTGTTCTAGATTCTCCTAGGTTTAGGCGGCAAGGCTAGGTAAAATTGATTACATTGGCAGACATGTATCTTTCCAATAAACTAAGATCTTCACAACAAACTATACACACCTACTTCATTATAACTAGCAAAACCACTTCAATACGCATATGCGTCAAAAATGCAGTCACAAATCATGACGTGACGTCACAAGCACAATCAAGAATGTTAAACAAACAAATATGAGAAGTTAAGAAAGTTTTAGGACAGAAGTCGGTCTAAGATGTGAGAAGTATATCGAAAAATCGATAAAAATACGCTGAATTTGTTATGCGTAAAAACCCACTACCTGTCCCTAACCTCAGGAATAATTAATTGATATTACAAAACATTCCTCACACAATTCTGAATTTAAACAGTCTGCTGGTGCTTTAAAGGGACTATCCAATCTTAACATTATATTTAGAGTCTAGATATCCATTTTTATGGCTAGGTATTGAAATTAAGTATGGTAGCAGTTAAAACAACCACAATGATCTATTCAAAAATATATTAGAGTTTGATTTTGACTTGCGAAAATAAGGCCCATGTATATTTGAATAGGGCCTCCAAAACGACATAGTCGTCTCTACCCAACTGGTAATGATAGTCTACTTGTTTTAAGGTCAGCCTTGCAATATTTTAGTCTTTCATTTCTCGATGTCGGGTGGTTCGCAATCTAAGCCAATTTGTTATGGCGAACACCGGGTGGTTCGCCTTTTCTGCGCAATAGATTGACAACAAATTGTGCCATATATTTGGCAGCACAAAGAATTCCCCAGTCATTAAAAAATAAGACTTCAACCCAACTTTCCGCTTAAAACTAAAAGTTGAATATCTTAAGATATTTTTTTTAGGAAAAAAAAGTTCATGAACATGTTCTCACATGGGACTCCGCGAATCTTTCGCATTGAACAATTCAGGAGGCCTCGCCAGCCCGACGTTGGCTTAATATCAGCGATTCATTTTGTTCTGTTATTAAGGAATATCTACACAAAACGAAGTAAAACTATACAAAAATACAATTCATAAATGCACAAAATAATAACGCCAAAAGTTATTTGGAATGCAGCTTATGTGACCAGCGCCAACACCATTTTAGTGGCATCGTGAGTATTCATCATTGAAAGAGAAGCTCGACAAACACTGCTAATTAGGATTAGCTTACCATGTGCAAATTAGCAAATTAGGATTAGCTGAGCGCACCTGTGAGCGTGGTCAGTGTCCGGACGTGGGTCCAAACGTTGTGATTTTCCAACTCCAAAGTCAAGACTGGACGAGGAATCTTCAAGTTACCTGAGCAGGCAGAACACAGTTACGAAAGAAGCAAATACCTTAAACTAAAGAAAAACCAAAATTGCTAAATGTTTGATTCGAACTGATTTTAAAGATTTGCATTACAAATTTAGGTGTAATTTTCCCTTTCATATAACACAAGACAAGAGTTCACTTTTCCCTTTACCACAATTGTTATTTTACTAAGAGTGCCAATTTGTAAAATATACCTATTTTTAGCTTAATCGAGTAAGTTGTCACCACATAATGACCGTACCTTGAAAGAAGCCTTCAATTAAGCGAAGTATTCTCCCGTGCAGAATCGCGGTATTGTAGAAAGCACATGCCAAACTAAAGGCCGTTCTCTGGATCCACTTTTGGCTCAATATAGAATATTCGAGAAGGATACGGACTTCTCCCGAATCTTTGCGCGAGCAAATTGACCAAGAGATCCAGTAACTCATACTCAAAGGATTATGTCTAATAACGAGATCTTGAACTCTAAGAGTCACAGTCCAAAATTTAGAATGTTCCACTTACCAGCAACGGTATCAGTGGTCCCCGCCATGGTAGTCGGTATAATCCCAGCAGCTGCTCCCCAGAATCAGACAGACCCACCACCTCCGCCGCACAGCTCCACCGCCGGCCGTCTGCCCCGCTCCGCCGGCCACCCCGCCCGGGTCAGCGTCCTTCGCCGCAGGCACAGCGGTACGGGACCTCTGGCAGGGGCGGCTCCAGGTCGCAGCGGAGGGGGTAATGTACACCGGCAAGGGCGGCTCCAGGCCCTAGAGGAAAGAGGGTAATGTTCTACGGCAGAGACAGTGCCAGGTCACAGGGGAGGAGCAGATATTTTGAACCCACATCCGACAAAGCGGCACCTGGCGTCTATCAGGGGCGGCTCCAGGCTACAGCGGAGGGGGTAATGTACACCAGCAAGGGTGGCCCCAGGCCCTAAAGGAGAGTGGGTAACGTTCTAAGGCAGAGGCAGTGCCAGGTAACAGGGGAGTGTGAGGAAACATTCACCACATCAGACGGAGCGGTACATGACGTTTATCATGGGCGGCTCCAGGTCACAGCAGAGGGGGGTGACGTTCACCACTGCAGACGGAGCGGTACATGGTGTCTATCAGAGGCTTCTCCAGGTCACAGCGGAGGGGGTAACGTATACTACATCAGACGAAACGACACGTGGCCTCTAGCATGGGTAGTGCCAAGTTACAGAGAAGGGAGGCAACAAACACCGCATCAGACGAAACATATGAACTCAGGCAAGGGCGGTGTCAGGTTTGACTGCTGAGAGGGACGATAATGTTTTCACTAGAAAACAGTTGAATCAAAGGCAAGGGTATGTAAGCAAGTACATGAACGGGCAGTTCAGGCACGTAGCCAAAGGGGGGAGGTGGGGCGCCCCCCCCCCTGGAGGCCAGAAGGGGCCTTTTCGGCGCGCGTAGGGAGCCGAAAAGGACCGATGAAACCATGCGTATATGCGTACACATATACATATACGTATACATATACATATACATATACATATACATATACATATACATATACATATACATATACATATACATATACATATACATATACATATACATATACATACACATATACATATACATATACATATACATATACATATACATATACATATACATATACATGTACATATACATATACATATACATATACATATTGTATTATTGTATTGTATTAACCAGTCCATCCATGCGAACATAGTTTTTCGGGACATCGGTTTGACAGCTTCTACATAGGTGAGGCAGCATACACATAGGTACACACATAACAAAATACCCTATAATATACAGGAAGATACATCCATTTCATAGTGCTACACAGATGAGACAGTTTACTGATGAGGCTTTCGTTTTCGTAGAGCCATGCTTTGAAACTCCCCAGAGTTTGGGCATTCATGGTCTCCGTTGGAAGAGTGTTCGATGCGGCTGCTGCTCTGTACACAAATGAGCGCTGAGTGCCGGTCAGCCGTACCCTCGACAGGTGGAGTTGCGCCGTGTCCGTCAGCCTGGTGTCCCGCATGGCAACATCTGATCGGGGGAGGGGGGCGGGGGTGAACATTGCTGTTACTGCGGATGGGGTATTTTGGTCTGTGAGGTCTCGATACACCTTGATACAGCCTCGGAGCTCGATTAGTTCGCCGATCCGGTTCCAGTGCAGTGCGTTCAGCGTTGGAGTAATGTGATCCCGGTGCCTTGCACCGGTGACCACTCGAGCTGCGAAGTTAATCACTTTTTGAATCCGATTCAGTTGATAGTCAGCTGCTCCACCCCAAACGGGAAGGCAATAAATTATTTGAGAGAATACATGGGCTTGACTGATTGTGATGAGAGCTCTTGGTGTGAAGTGACGCCGAAATCTCTTCAGGGAGATGAGAATGCTATAGCATCGACGCACCACGGTAGATATTTGCTGGTCCCAAGACAGGGACTGGTCAATGGTGACTCCTAATATTGTTATGGCATGCGATGACTGAAGTGTGGTCCCCGACAGATTAAACTGGAAGTTTGACGTTTTTTCACCCTTTGTTTGGTTGCAAGAATGATGAAATCGGTTTGTGTTGCGTTCATTTTCAGAGAGTTATTTATGAACTGATGTTGCTGATTCTTCCAGGCGGATTTTGAGCTGTGACAGACTGTCACTGTCAGATAGCGAGCAATCGAGCAGCTGCGTATCGTCAGCTTAACATAGTAGTCGACCATGAGCGAGAAAACCCGCAATGTCATTTACAAATAGACTGAAGATAATAGGGCTGATGATAGATCCCTGCGGGACACCATAATTCACTGGACGGACCACTGAGCCGCCACGAACCATCTGCTTGCGTCCTCTAAGGTAGCTGGCGAACCAGTGAAATGATATACCATAACTTGCGTTTTATCCATGACAGATGGAGTAAGTGATGAGAATAACCCAAAAGCAGATGTATGGCAAAGCTTTCGGTATATTAATACCTTGATCACTGCACTGCGATGAAGAACGACAAAGACGACAAACACAAAGTCTTTGTCGTTCTTCATCGCAGTGCAGTGATCAAGGCATTAATATACCGTAAGCTTTGCCATACATTTGCTTTTGGGTTATTCTCATATACCATACCATTCTAATTTTTGTAGGAAGAGGCTATGGTCTACGCTGCCGAAAGCCTTGCTCAGGTCAATTGCCATAATTGAAGCTAGCATTTCGTTGTCGATCTTAGAATTGACCCATGAGACAGCGTCGATGATAGCGTCCTCCGTGGAGTGGCCACGTCGATAAGCACACTGGTTGTCGGTAAGAATGTGGTTGAATCGCAGATAATGGCTAAGTTGCGTACCGACAATGCGTTCGGCTATTTTTGACAGGATCGACAGCAGAGAGATTGGCCGGTAATTACTAGCTACACTGCGATCTCCTGCCTTGTGCAATGGGACCACACAAGGCGTTTTCCACTTCGAAGGGAAAACTCCACTACTGAGGGAGGTATTTATTTATCACATGTAGCAAGGGGTACCAATAACATCGAAACAGCGCCGCACCGCCAGTATTGGAACCTCATCAAGACCAACAGATCTGGTATCACTCATTTGACGCACTGCTTTTGATAGTTCGGGAAGAGTGGCAGGCTGAAGTTGAAAACGAGACGTGCCAACAGTCGAAGGACGCGGCTCAAACTGGTCAGAATGAACACTTGATTGCAGGTCATTTGCGATGGTGGAACCGACACTTGCAAAATACTCAAAAACTGGTCGGCTAGCTCACCCCTGATTTTAATGTCCGCGTTTGCGCTCCCCGCATCAGCACATTTTGCAAATTGATTGAACCTAGACCAAAAGCTACGATAGTCATTGTTGGTAAGTTGGCTGCACAGAAAGTCCATGCGGGCACGTACTAGCCGACTGCGGACCCTGTTGTGCAGCCTCCTGTAGATTGCGTGATTTTTATCCATGAGGTGTTTTCTCCATTTCTTTCACGTCACGTCCTGCTGTGCCATGAGGTCGCGGAGCTCAGGATCTTGTGTTAACCATGGGCAGCCTCGCTTTCGACTTGATCGCACCTGTACCAAGGGGCAGTGGCGATCGATTACTCCGTTCCATATCCACATAAACTCTCTTACCTTATCGTCTACTCCGCCGGCCGCATACAATGGACCCCAATCGGATAGCAGGAGGTCGAGACTGACTCTGTCCCAGTCTGTCCGATCCCAGCGTCTGATGTGGCGGACTTCGGGCACGGTGTGGATTCTTGGGAGTGATACTGAAAGGGTAACAGGCTGGTGGTCACTGAGTGAGTCAGGGAGTACGCGGACTGAGGAGTGTAGATCGGACTGATTAGTGATAATATGGTCTAAAATTGTTGGTCTCGGTAAAAGGTGCGTCGGTTTACTGACGAGTTGGTGTATGTTGAGGTCAGATAGGAGTTGAAGATATTTCCGAATGTTTGGTGAATTTGGTGTCGAGACATCTATATGTGTCGCCGAGCAGAAAGACTGGAGTGCCTCGCGTCATGGTATCCTGAAGGTGGTCTCGGAGTGTTTCGATGAATCCGCTGGTGGCGCTGTCTGGTGGCCTGTAGATGGCGCCCACTACCACTGTTCGGCCGCGGCGTGTCACTGAGAGCCAGAGGACGTCCACTGTGGGTTCAGAGTTTACTATTGATAGTTTTTTTTCTACTGATACGACACTCACAGCAGATGATGGCAATGCCGCCACCTCGCACTTTCGGTCTTCCTCGTCGAGGTTGGCGTCTATCGGAGCGGTAAATTCTATAACCAAGAAAAACGAGAATTTATGTGCGCACGTCTGCGGTCACGAATGTTTCCGACAAACACAATATGTCGAGTTTGTGGCAGATTAATAGTTCATTCACTTCCTCAAGTCTGGCAGTAAGTGAACGTATCTTTAGGTGACAGATGTTGAGCGGACTTTGAATAGCTGTTTGGTCTGGTTGGTTGCGTTGAGGTAGCCGAGGCAGCCGTAGCAGACAGCGCGGGAGCCTTTGGCAATCTACACGACAGGGCGGCTGTGCCCCAGGGGTGTCGGACGTGAGGGGGATCAGAGCACGGCCTTGGTTCAGGCGTCGTTGATGTTCCTCATCGATGGCGTGACGAGGAAGTGCCTGGATGCGATGGCCGGCTCTTCTCCCCCTGCGGTGCCGCCTTACGCCGCCACTGCCCGGGTGAGCGCCAGGTGGCGAGTGATTGATGGCGGTAGGAGGGTCGGCTATGTGAACAGAGTTCCCCTGTCCGGCGCGCGGGCTGATGTTGACGCCGACGGTAGAGTAGAGACGGTTGGGGAGTGCGCACTGTGTAGCCTTGCGATTGGTGGAGACGGCGGTGGTAGCCTCCTCCAGAAACAGTAGAAAGGAGTTTATACGGGCGAAGCCCATGGGCAAATATTGAAAATACTACATGAGGAAAACAATATTAAACACGAAAGAAAGAGGCAAGAAAATCACTTCGGTCGGTCCGAAACGCTTCTTGCGAATACCAGGCAAATCTTGCAGGTGGCCGAAACTTAAAATCGCGCGAAAACACTAGAAAACTGAGAAGCAACGCGACGGGGCGGCTGCCGGTGGAGGCGCTCACACCCAAACACATCCAATATACATTTACATCTGCGGCGCGCACGCGCACGCGCACACGCACACGCACACGCACACGCACACGCACACGCACACGCACACGCACACGCACACCCACACACCCCGCTGTCTGGCTGTCTGGCTGTCTGGCTGTCTGTCTGTCTGTCTGTGTCTGTCTGTCTGGCTGTCCGTCTCAAAATACTGTACCGCAATACATCCCTCTATCGCGGTACAGTATTTAAAAGATTGGTTTCCAATTATTTGCTCCGGAACGGCCAGGTTGATTTATACAAGTTTGATATCTTCGTGGTCCCCTTGACACGGCACATTTCATATCCAAATTTCGGTCAATTGAGTAAAAATGGATTAGAAGATAATGTTTTCCAGAAATACCGTACCGGCCAATACAGCGGCCATTTTTGACGCGCCAGTCAGCTGTCGTGCGGCAAAATACTTTATACCGGACATCAAGTATTCTCCGTCTCATTCGTCGCATTATCCATCCCATCATCACATCTCATGCTATTCAAAATTAAGGGAAAAAGGCACACGTCTTTATTGCACCCAGACGACAAGTTCTTAGGCTCATTTGGCAGCCGCAGTCGCGACGCGGCCGGGTCGGCGAACCACTTAAACTACATGTCTCACTATTTAAATCTTTTCTTCAGGTACTTCGCCTTTTCGTAGATCTGTTCTGAAGAGAAGCGCTCTAGCGCCGCCAGAACGTCCGCACTCAGGTCGCGCGCATCATAACGGGTTTTATGGCCCGTTATGAACGCGTTCATGGCCGAGGACAGCAGCTGTATTTCCTTGTTCGTCCAGTACTTTCGCACCGGGGGTATCCGCTGGAGTGGCGCGGGCAGCGCGAGTGGCAAGAGCTTCGGCAGAGGCAAGTGCGGCGGTGGCGGCAGAGGCAGGTGCGGCGGTGGCGGCAGAGGCAGGTGCGGGCAGTGGCGGCAGAGGCAGGTGCGGGCGGTGGCGGCAGAGGCAGGTGCGGCGGTGGCGGCGGGGGCAGGTGTGGTGGTGGGGGTGGCGGCGGGGACGGCGTCGGCAGGAGCGGCCGTCTCCTCTTCTGCGCCGTCCTCGAAGAGGAGCGAGGACGAGCTGTCTAGCTCTGCGGTCTCTTCCTCCTCCTCGCCACCGCCGTTGCTGGCCGCTGATAATCGTTGCAGGCCGCGGAAGATTGCCTCGTTGCCGACGATCCGGTTGCGGGCATGCCACGCCCCATGTACGTCGTATGCGGCCTTGGCCTTTTTTGGGCGGTGGCCCATGGCCGCTGCCACTTGACTGCAACAAAAGAGAAGATACATGTTACAATCCGAGAGAAGCAAAACACTTCCGACAGATAGCACTTATAACCAGACTACAAACAATGGCATCCTCAGAACAAAATAGAGAAACGTGTGACGTATGTATGACGTATGTGACTTGCGTACGTATGTATGTATGACGTAAAAAACGTATGACACTGATGGATCATACATTTACAACTGACATTAACATGTACATGACAACTGACATTAGCATACAACTGACATATACATTAACACTGATGGATCAGCACGAAAAGTTGCACGTAATGTGTACACAGCATATAAGACAACACTTGATTTGGGAGTCACCTCTAAAAAGCGCTGCTGCTCCTCAAATGGCACGATCTTGTGCGCCTGTCCCTCAAAATGTTGTTCGGCCTCCGCCTCGCGCGACTCTAGGGTGTCTCGCCACCCTTTCAGCCGCTCTGTGATGACCTGGGAAAGAAGTAACAGCGTGGTAAGGAAGACAAAACCTGCAGAAAACACATCGACTAGTTTCCAATTGAAACAACATTCGTTTGCTGACCATGCGGCTCGAAAACTTAACTCCATCTGCAGATGCCAGCGCTGCATATCCAGCCCCACAGCCGGGGCGTCGCTTCGCAGGTAGCTTACGAAGTTGGCCACCGAGCGGACGCAGCTCGCCGCTCTGGTGCAGCTTGAGCAGCCATCCGTCCTGGCGCTCCATGGCCAGCAAGGGTCCCGTTAGTTTCGAAAATATGGCTTCCGCCACCATCTCCTCAGACGTCTTATCTGTGGCAGCCACATATTTACCTGGGGAGAAACACACAATTCAGGTTAAAGTGCATGCAATCGATCATTTAACCCGAGACTTACTGGGGGGGGGGGGCTATTTTTTTGCCCCCCCCCCCCCGTTATTTTGCAATAACTCCTAAACGAACACAGTTATCGTCACCAAACTTGCAGTACCTTCTCTCACATCAATTATACACATGTTGGCAAAAGGAGAAATATGAAGTTATGATAAGTCAACCGAAAATGACGTCGGAGTGACGTCATGTTCTTTGGTTTTTGTTGCAAAATAATGGTTTGCGGAAAGTCCTGGCAAAGGTACGATGTTTGAGATAAACTCAATTGTCTGAAATCAAATTACTAAAAATAGACTGGGCTATCAAACTGCTATCTCGGATTTTTGAGTTTTTTTCAAATTCAATTTTGAGAAATCCAAATACATTTTATAATTATAAAAAACAGCAATATATGTCATCAAATCGTGTGCGGTGAATATGTGTACCAAATTTAAAGTTGATATCTTCAAAAATGACTGAGTTATGACCTTTAAATGACAAAAATCGACCACTTCTCACAGCATTACTATGCATAAAAACGCATTTCCATTTTTGCTTTTTACTTCTATTTATATGGAACAAACAATGTTCTAAGGAAATTTTTCGCGTTCTAGACGAAAAGCAACCCCATAAACATGTGTTACAACGCCTAATGACCGTAATCTGCAGTTTGACCTCGTGACCTCGGATGACCTTGACCTGACCCAAGGTCATAAACAGCTTAGAAAGGTACTATAAGTATCAGACACACGAATCATACAGATTTATCGACAGCTTATGAGTTTAATATCGCAATTTTGCGCGACAGTTCCATCCATCGAGACCTTTTGACACGGTCAAACATTTTGTACTTGACCTGACCTGTGACGTCATCAGTGACCGAGGTCAACAATATTATGTTTCCCTCGATAAGTTTCCCAGGGCTATCGAATGCAGTTTTAATTTTTACATTCGGTCCAGTAGTTCCGGAGATCAGAAGGGGGCCAAATATAGCCCCCCCCCCCCCCAGTAAGTCGCGTTATGAAATATACCCCAGTAACTCGCGGGTTAACACTACATTATGTACATTTACAAGACAATACGGCATGTGTGAACGCCTGAGGTATTTTGTAAATCGCGAACGCGCCGCCGGATCACGGCCGGAGGCTGGCTGCCGCCGGGCACCCCCGCCAGGTGGTCCTGGTATCGGTCCAGGAGGTACTCCATACCAACCAGCGGCAGCACGTTCTCCGTCGCCGTCGGTTCGGGCTGAACCTCCACCGCCCTGGTGGAAGGCTTCCCAGAACTGTGGAAACAAGCATGCCGTCAGGGTTGGCGAGACAGAACACAACGGTGGAGGAACGACGGGACGAGTGACTTAATTATACAACAGCACTCACAAAGAGTGGTGCCTTTCTTACCTCATCGCAGTCCCGCGACGGAAAGTGCCGGTCCAGGTGGCCTAGCAGGTTTACCACGACAGATTTACATCCCTCTACCCGGCAGCGTAGCAGGCGTCGGACCCTCGGCCCCGACAGTTGTCGCCTTTTGAAGTTGCCGGATGCGGACCGCCTCAGCCTTCGCCCGGTGTCTGAACTATGAACAGATAGGCCATAACTGTAGAACACTGAACGTGGTGAATTTAAAACGAGTGAGGAAATCAGGGAGACATTCACCTGTAAACGTTTCGATCACCTGTATCATTTCGAGCACCTGGCATTCACCTGTAACGTGAACGTCAGATTGATAGTAATGTCAATACAAACACTGTTTACCTGAGGGTAGACGAGGCGGATGTGCCGCGTCAAGTTTACCACCGTAGTCCGCCCAGCGCAAATGCCAAGGTACCGCGGCCGGTCCGTTTTGGTTTCCCCCGCTCGTGGTCGACCTTGTCGAGAAGAGCTGAAATGGAATATAATATATACAAACACATCCAAGTGATCGATTCAACAACACACACATCAAATTATGATAAATAAACAGTGTTTTTCTTCAAAAACTGAAAGAGAAGTTTGACAGTAAGACTTACAGCGTCGGCAGGGATCCCGCTCCGGCTGGCTCGGCGGCGGCGACGGCGACCGATTTTCGCCCTATGCCGGCTCCTCAAATATGTCTGGCGAAGGCCGCTCCGGCTCCAGCGGGCTCAACGGCGGAGAAGGCCGCCAAACGGGGTCCCGCTCTATGTCGGCCTCCTCGCCATGGCGTCTCTGGCGCAGTGGTGGTGGTGGCTGCCTCCAGGCTCCTCCGGGCATCTCCCCCGTCCGACGAAGAAGGCTGCGGCGGGGCACTTTGGCGACGCCCCTCCAGGGCACGGAGGAACGGTGGTGCGTGGTTCAGTTATATATCAGATCCTGAGGAGGGTCAGAGCAGTGATGTCTGTTCAGTTGTGGGGATAGGGTGCTTCCCTGAAGGACCCAGAGAGAAGCGAGCCGGAGAGGATGAGGCCGCTCACCGTCTCGGTAAATAGCTTATAGGAGCGTTACTAATAGCCGTTTTCACGAAGGATTTTGCGTTTGGGGCGATTGGGGCGTTTTGGGTAAATGGGTCTATAGCTCGTAAGAACACTACTTTTCCCGGTGATTTTTTATATCAATCGTAACTTTATGAATTAATGCATTTTCCTGGAAATTCCATTTTTATGATAACACCATTTTAGCTGCAGCACCCCTCTCGCAGAATCCAAAAAGATATGACTCATCCAGGTAGGTGTATTTTGACAAATGACAAAGTGAAACAGACGTGGAATAAATATCACGAATCATCACAAATCATCACGGTTGGCACAACTCTATAAGCTTCTATAATGTCCATGCGCCACATTTACCACATTTCGCACGCACCATATAGCATGTCATCGGTCAATGCGCCACATTAGTCTTAAATTCTGTAACAGATCGGTCGGCATTTCATTATCGCATTTATATGTTCGCCTCATAACTAATGCCATCACTCGCCAAGAACTGCTTTGGTCTATTTCTGATCTACGAAAGTGGTACCCAGCTACTTTCTATCCATAATAACTACACGTATCGCATCGTGCCGCTCCGAACTTTCGGCAGCGTCTCAATTTCCATGCATCCAGATATACACAAAGGAGAGCACTCCACACAAGCTGCACTCCGAAACCTTGAAAGCCCCAGGTACGCCTTGTGCAACCTCCAACATCTCAACATGGTCTGTAGAAAGCACGAAGAAGCAACATCAGGAATAAGTTTGCTTCAGGACACACCGCGCAAACCAACAAGAACTGAATATTTTACAACAATACATAATACGCACGTTGGATACGCGCCCCATCATGGTATAGAGATATCCATCGAAACAACTACCTCTTCTCAGTGGATCTGGCAGTTTCGCAGAGATGCAGAGATGAACCCGGTGATTTCTCCGGACGATCAGGTGAACTACCGACGAACCGCTGCAGCGCCACTGGCTCTGAAAATAAAAATGGTAGAGGTGCTGTCGTCAGCATATCTGCTACGATTGCTTACACTCACAACAGTAGGGGAAATGTTCAGACTCTGGAGCATTTTCACCGCACAGGCGTCTCGCCGACATGACTAGAACGTTTGGACTAGAGACTATCACAGACAAAAATCACATTTGGTTCCATGTTTTGACTACCATGTCTCAGGGTGAAGGACCGCTGGCTAGCAGACTGACGGATAGCAAGATCGGAACGGCCTGAGAGGTGGCCAACCTAACTGGTGACGGCGCAGGTGATGAAGGGGGACTGGGAGCGAGGACCGACCAACAACTGTCAGACGAGGTCCGGGCGGACAAATTTGGATACAACGTGAAGCGGGAAACTGGGACGGCCAATTTGGACAGGGGAGAATCCGAGGCAGGGTTTCCAGGACTGAGTCTTAGTTGTAACCAGTGAACGCCCGCAGCAATGACTAGGCCGTCACGCAGTCTCGAGATGACTGGTTTCTACATTTATTCCACACATACGACACAGGCAGCAACAATTAACGCATACACGGACACACACACACAACAGTGAACAACATACATACGCAACAGTCAACAACACGCATACTCACAGTCAACAACACTCATGCCTATCACAGTCGCAACACAGTGAATGACTCACATACACAACACATGTACATGGTTCAAGGAGCGAGTCAGGCTTCTATTGCAACAGATAATTTTGGATTGCTGGGAAGACCGGTCGCCTAGCACCGCCCGGCCGAAGTCCATGGGGGACTCACGCGATGCCAGAAAAGCGGATTCCCATGTCCGAGACGAAGAGTAGCTGGTGAGGAGTCTACATCAACATTTCACAGGTCGGCGAGCGGCTAGTGTGGTGAATTGGCAGCTCCAGAAGCAACAGCACGGTCCGGAATCAAAGTCCGAACTCAGGCCAGCAGGGTTCATCATAGTTGAGAGAAAGCGAACTTCCGAAACATTGCCTTACGTACCGTCGAGTCCGCAAGCTGCACATCCTCAGTATTCCAGAGTCGGGAAGGTCATGCAGGGAAGCCTGGAAAGAGAAATGATCATTTTAGGAGGCGATACCATCTTGAAGGCAAACGGGCGCCAGACAATAGGCATTGGTCACAATTTAGTATCAAGTAGTAGCAGCCTTGTCCCCAATACAGAAGGAAACTGAATAGGCAACCATAGACTTACGAAAAACGTTCATTTTAAAGATTGAATAGTCAGCTCAGGTCCTTAAAACGAATGTTTATGGTCTCCATCAGTAAATGACAACCTTGCCAATCTACAACGGAGCATTTAACGGTAGGGATTTATCTGTCAGGTGCTGTCATTTTCGTAGCTTGGGAAGACATTTTCGTAGCGTGGTTAAAAGCTTATCACCAGTCATACAGAGTCTTTCAGAGTCCATCACAAGACCTCAGCTAGCGGTGTTGAGCACTAGAACCTAGTATAGTTATCGCTTCGTAAATAATGTTCCAAATGTAAATAGAGGGAAACAAATGAGTCAAACATACGGTAATCACATGTTAATCGCAATGCACTTACTGTCACAATCAATGAAGCTCGTCCTTCCCTCCACCACTGGCAACAGAACAATACACATTGTAAGAACGTTAAAACACAGCTGTAATATCAGAAACCTCACGAAAATCTCAGATTACAAACATATTATGCATTGGTCCCCTTATCCTATAGAGGATCGGTCCACGGAAGGCCGCCAAGCCTTCGGTAGGCCAATTCAGACTAGATTAGGCAACGGTGTTGCCTCTTTAAACTTTGTTTCGGTGCTCTGGAGTACGCTTACAGGAGAAATATCAAGTGCCGAGCTGCCGAAAATTATGAAGAAAGTATTACGATTTTAGCATTCCTGCAAGCGAATCCTTATGCATCACATATCTGTATACTCCACGTAGGAGTCTGTACAGAGGCAAATGACGAGCCGATCGCTTAGGAATCCGCCTGATGCCAACCAATGCAGAGATCCAGCGAATATCTGGCAGGGGTGGGTCAAGCAGCTTCGCCAGCTCGCCAAGGCCTACTATCACAAACTTCGTCCAAAAACAAGCATCGCAAAACAAATTAGCACGGTAAGACACTGGAGAAGAGACTAACCAACAAGCCAAAACCATGCACAGAAGGTTTTTGCCTAGAGTCTTTAATTTACAGACTCAATTACTGTCAAATAAGCAAGCCTGGACCGGTTGGTCCGCCTCAAATGTTTGATGACAAATGATAATTGACTAGCATCGCATGGGACCAATGCCACCACCGACTGAGCGGTGCGTGAACACTTTGTCATCATGGAGAAATGTTTTACTGTCAGGCATCAGTCCTGCGACTTACTAGCAGGCTGTATGTGAAAGCCTCTGGAGAAACTTAGAATCTTGGTCAACGCCTGTGGGAAAGCAAATGGCATCGTGTTATCAGGTACCAAAGCACGGACGGATAATTGAATAATAGTTCCAATCGGAGGCAAATCGGAAAGCAAAAAAAATGGTCATTTCAAAGAATTTTTGTTATTATAATTTTTTTTACACATGTTTGTAGTAACTAGTTTACAAAGATATGGCTTTTAGAAATGTTTGTAATTGCACATGATCTATTTCTCAAAGGTTGACTGAAGTGAGGAAATGTTTGCAATTACAAACTTGCAATTCCAGTGGCCGAGGTTCTGAATTTCAGTTGACGTTTTACTGGAGAGGTTATTTTCTTGGCGAAGTTGCATTGCCCAGGTTGTTTGTAATGGTTTAGTTTATACATAGGTATACAGGCGCGAACCGACACACAGACACACACATACACATGTATTTTGCCACCCTTCCACATAGAGCGTGGCTTTTCAGAGTCACACGTCAATATGGTAAAAGCTTGGACACTCAAATGTAAATCACAGACTCACACACCTGCCACACACCAGACATGACCTAACCCGACCTTTTTGGAATTTGGCAGTTTCTAGGGCATTGTGACTCAGATTTCCAATTTTGCACCCATTTAGCATAATATGCTCATTCGCGATTCTAGCTAGATTAAATTGAATTTATACACATTACAATTTTTTTGAATTTTAGGTCATTGACGTGACTTCAGGTCACCAAATGACCTAATACTTTAAAATCAGGTATTAATGGCTTTTTCTTAAATATTTTAGTTATAAAATGCATCGGTCTATAAGCTACCAGTAAACAAACAAAACAAAACAAATTAAACAGTAAACAAACGCGTACCAGGATTAGATTGTTTGACATAAGGCAAATGAGGCATTTTAAAGTAACGGTCGTAAATTATTATCGGCTGTAAACGGCCGACACTCACCTGCGTATCGACTCAATTGTACCAGGGTAGACTCAGACCTGCAACATACAAACCCAAGGCATTGGTATAACGTCACCACCATGACCCCGAATCACATTTCTCCCCACCGTAATACCTCAGATAGCGGAGTGAGCTCAGGAGCACCGACCACGTGTCGCACCGACATGACTAGTCTGATATCACTTCTATGTTCCATGTAATGACTCGTCTCATGCCGTCATGACCCGCCCCGAGGGGCGTGGTCGGGTAGGGGATAGCAAGGTATGAAACGCCTGGGAGGCGGCGAACCTCACCAGAGACGGCCCAGACCAGGGTGGCGTCGGGAACGGAAACTGTCTGTAGGAGTCTCCCACGGCACAGCAACCTTCCGCGACTTGGCCGAAACCGGACCAGGAAGAATATACAACATGCACAAATTTGTTATGCCGGTCCTACTATTGTAAACAGGAGATTTGGGAGTAGTTAGGAAGTCTGGTCACCTGTGGCCACCCGGCAAAGTCTATTGGTCCGATGTGACCGCAGACGAGCGGGTTCACATGACCGAAAGTAAGGGTAGCAGGTGAAGGGAGTCTGTACATATTTACAGCCCGTGAGGGGCGTGGTCGGTACTCACGGCTCCCGACTAGTCACCGCTCATCATCGGTTCGTGAAGTTTCCGCTAAGTACTGCTGCGCGAGAAACTTCAGAAACCTTTCAGAAACATTTCAGCACCATAATCCTTCGTGAAAACTACTAATATTACAAAGTTCTGGAATTAATATTGAATCGAAGAGTTCTTAAATCGCACGATTAATTTAATGCAAATTTAATCATTAAGCTTGTGATGCTCTTACCTCAGTCCAGAGGTGATCGTCCACATCAAGTGTTTTCTCACGCCGCTGCAAATATAGATATAGCTACTGTAAAAAACATACGTTGACGACAAAATCTCAGAAATGCTCAAATTCTCAGATCACCCATACCTCGTACACTGGTCCCCTTAAAACCTAAACGGAACCGACCCTCAGAAGCTTGAACCAGTCAACGCTACACGGTCTTTCTCAGACTGCACTTGTGTGCTTTATGCGTGTTGCAGCGAGGCATGTGCCGAAGTCTGCTTACAGGAGCATGTCTAAAGTAATAAATCTCACCAACTGGGGCTATTGAAGAATTTGGATACTTTCTGCAAACAGGCCTCCGCGCACAACTTATTCAAATGGGTGCTCCACTAGGGAGCCTGTACAAAGACAATGGCAGGCTGATCTCTTAGGAGGCCGCCCGAGTGACGCCCAATGCTAAGATGGTAAGAATCCTTTGCAATGGAAGTCTCAGGCGGCCTCGCCAGCCAGACATTGGCTTATTAAATATAGACGGATCATCGTTGGGTAGCTATAGACATAAGCAAAACAAAACACTAGGACATTAACAAATTAAACTTCACACATGTATACACAAACAAAACGAAACATTAATATACACTAACACGAAACGAAAGTCATACATATAATCCAACTACATATGGATTTACAGGAGACACTTCCACATGGGACCAGTGTCAACATCATCCATGTGGTGCTATGTCAGTTTTCATCATCGAGAAATCAGCTTGATCAAAATGTGTATTTGAATACAGCTGAGCTTACCTGTAGACGTGATCAGTTGGTTACGGTTCCCAGCGTTGTGACGATTGAGTTCCAAGGTGACTGGGTGGGTTACGATTAGACTGCTTTACAAAAAGGAATGATGGATGAGACGACAGTAATTCATGCAGATTCCTAGCCGCAAAGGCGTTCTGGTAGTGCAACGGCGCTTATGGCGAGTGACCTGAAACACAGGATATAATTCAGGAACACTAACCAAAGGATGCCACATATTTAGCGGTATAGATGCCAAACATACGTTTACCTTAATAACGAACAGTTCAGACAAGTTCCATTTTAATAGCTTTCGAAGACAACAGAAATGTGCCAAACAGCAATGTTGGAAGGTAATGGGGAATAAAGAGAAATCCTACCACGGGGCGTTTTATTACGGACAGCGACCGACAGCGCCATAAGGTTATATGAACGGAAGACATTGTTTTATACCGCTTGATATCCCATCGAATGGTATCGAGAATAGGCAAGAGACTGTGGAAGACCTCAATGCAGCTTAACCCTATTCCCTGGGGGGGGGGGGGGGGGGGGCAGATTCTGCCCCTCCTGGTGGTTTTTCACTTGCCGCTTCCTAAACCGTGATGCCATTAGTCAAATTTAAATAGCAGTTTCAAAACAGTGAAACATTGGTCACTAATAGTGGAAAATGAAGGATTCTTTCACATCACATGATCACGATTAAGGCGCCAGTGCGTCAATTTACCGTCTGCTGTTATGCATCACATTGGTAGTATGGTTGTTGCAGCCTAAGCATTGCCTTTGTTGGTGTTGTTTCAGTCGTATCATACATAATTCAAGTCAGGTGCTGGTCGCGAAAATAAGTGCCCGCTAACTTGGCTAAAATAAGCTCCTCCCACGTTTCGAGCTGCATGACTTACGGTACGGTACACGACACAGCGAGTCATTTTTAGGCACCGCAAGCACTTTTTAGATGCCTGCGGCATGTACTATGCGGCATGCGAACATATGTGCGAAAAAATACTAATGACAGCGCCGGTATATTTGTGGAACATTGTGTTATTGGTTGTTGTTGTATGGTACCGGCATGATACTTTCCGGAGATCTTGCAGCTCTAATTCTTATTCGCGAAAAAGCGGCAACTGCCGTCGGAAAAAGTAAATCGGTTGCGCATATAGAAGCGCAGCAGTCTTCGCAAAAGCTGCTACGCTACCAAATGAAGGTAAAAATGTCGAAAGAAAAAATACCCCGCTCTGGATGTTTGTGCCGTTGACAGTGCTTATAAAGCACGATTTCGAAATAAAAGGAACCAAGATCACTCTTACACCATGTTTGAGCAAATTGGATCAAATCTCAGTCTGGTGTAGTGGTGATATCTACTCAAACGAGCTTAATGGAAGATGTTCCACAATTAGTTAACAATGTTCCACTATTTTGAAATTGCTATGTAAACAGGGCGTGACTTTCCCAAAATTGAAGGCGCGTGGTCAATTTAGACAAAATCGGTCCAGCAGAGGCGGTTCCAGGCTCCTGTTTTGGAGAGTGTGGTACGAATACGGTTTTGCATCGCATTCTACCTTCGTGGTTTGCAGTGCAATACATGATTCAGAAACAATGAATGCAATATGTGTCATAGATACAGTGATTCTACATATTTTTTTGGGGGCAGAGGCGCACTCAGCATAGAAAATGGGAGGCGATACCTACCCTCAAATTAGGTCAAACTTCAAATTAGTAAGATAATAAAAGAGTTACACGCATGCTGCCCCCCCCCCCCATGTTTTTTCCTGGATCCGCCTAAGCGCAATATATCAAATTTTATCAAATTACAGCATATGATGCCCACATGCGTCGTTCATGTCCCAAACAATCACGTACAGCAGATATTTTTTATCCAGAAAATCCTCCCATTTTACATTCCCTGAATACGCCTATAATTTTTTCTTTTGTTTTTGTTTTGATAATTAAATTCCAGTACATTTGAAGCTCAAAAGCGTTTGAAGCATGCAAATCAGTCGAACCACATGTCCGCAAAGACCTTTAAAAAACACACCAAAATTCCTTAGTTTTTGCCCCCTGGCCCCCTATTTTTGAACAAAAAGATTTAGGGGGCCATGACTAATCTTGTTTCTTGAATCTTGTCATGGCTAATCGAATAACGTTTTCCCCATCGAAATCGACCGAGCGGTTCCAGAGATCTCTGGGGGGGGGGGGGGGGGTCAGAATCTGCCCCTCCCTGCAGGTAAACGTAATTCTGGCCGCCCGCAGGGAATAGGGTTAAACAAGGGCGCATATATTATTATTACAGTTTCAAGATGCATATATACACCATACACCAAAACACAGTCAGAAAACCTGTTTGTCGTACAGTTACAAAGTCAATTTAGGATTCCAATAATATTATTTTCATAGCAATGCAGTATGTAGCATCAGATCAGAAACATATTCAGAGACAGCATCAGCTTTCGGGGAAACATACATTAAGTAGATTATTTCCATGCAACGGCCATATTATAATGAATGTGTAATGTATTATACATTCCAAGAAATAAATTACTGATTTAGGCGATATGACTATTCAATGGTTATGGAAACATGTCGAGCTCATAGGCTTAATGTCTGAACCCAGAAAAGCTCTACGCGTGCCCTTAAGTTGCCCTTAGAAAAGCTCTACGCGTGCCAAAAATAAGTTTACCTAACCAACTAAACGTTTCGACAAATTCCATTTTTAGAGTTTCTAGTGTAAGAAACCCTAAGTGTAAGAAACTGATTAAGTCATTGTTTAAAATAGCTGAATTTTTCACTAGATACGAGCAAATAATTACCTTTTCTGTATTTCTGACCAAAAACGGGTCTAGTTTTCTAAGATAAAAATCGCAGTTTTGGACGTGGTAAATCAGAGGCGATTCTCTTGACCTGGAAGGTCACCAGTTACCCTGAAACCTAAAAATCGCATACTGTTGATTCCTCATGACAGGCAACATGCTGGTTCTTATTGCATTTCTCCGAGTTGTTTGGTTTGGAAGTCAGGCCCCCCCCGTAGGGCGAAGGGGGGAAAAAGCTCCCGTAGGGCGAGGGTTAACCCTCGCCCTACGGAAGTTTTCACCTTCGCCCTACGGGGGAGGGGTCCTAAATAGACCCCCTGTAACTTCCAAACCAAGCAAGATAGAGCAATGCGGTAAGAACAAACATATTGCCCGTCATGTTGGGAATCTAATGGTATGCAATTTTTGGGTATCAGGTCAACGAGTGACCTTCCAGGTTAAGAAAATTACCTGATTTACCACGTCCAAAACAACGATTTTTATCTTCAGAAAACCTCAATTAGAAATTGATAAATGTTAACAAAAAGGCATGTTCCTAGACCAGTTTTGCCTCAGAAATACAAAAGAGGTAATTTGTATCTGGTTAAAAAAAAGTCCAAAAAAGTTATTAAAAAAATGACGTCATGAGTTTCTTACACTTAGGGAGCCATCACTCAGTCAAAAATAGAGATATTGCTTTGCAATTTGGTTTGAACATTATCCATACTCAGTTATCACATATTCAGTTAAAAAAAAACATCTTTGAATTTTGTTCATTTTAAGGATCAAAAACCCACCATTTCGAAAATCCGAGATTGCCATTTTAAAGAAAATCACATTTTGTATCTTTGCTGAATTGTGTTTGCAATTTGCTTCAAAACATTTTCTACAATTTTTCAAGCATTTATGGTTTTCCCAACAACATGTCATGAAGTCATTATTTCCCAAATTGCTCACCAATTACAACGAAATTTTTACAGCATACATATAATTGTTTTTTTAAATTTTTTTTTACTACTTTTTATTTTACAGCATACGTACGTAATACATTTACAGCATACGTAATTGTTGTAAACTCAGCTGCTGCAAATTTCAGCAAGATGCGCCGCATATGTTAAAAGTTAAGCAAGAAAAATCTCAGGGTTTTAGGACGTAGGGAGAGGACGTAGGGCGAGGGTTAATACTATAAAGGACGCGTCGCATCAACCCAGAAGAGTTATTGCTTCATAAAACATGTTAGTATTGTAAAGAGGGAAACAAAGTCATACATTATACGGCATCAAATGTTAATATCGCAATACACTTACTGTCAATCCATGAAGCTTGCCATTTCTTCCACCACTGCAACAGAAAATACACATTGTAAGAACGTTAAAACAGCTAATTTCAGAAATATCACGAATATCTCAGATCGCAAACATCTTCTGCATTGGTCCCCTTATCCTACGGAGGGTCGGTCTACGGAAGGCCGCGAAGCCTTCAATAGACCAATTCCGACTAGATTGGCTTGGTAACTGTGTTGCCAGTTTGAACTTTGTCTCGGTGCTCTGGAGTCCGCTTACAGGAGAAATCCCAAGCGCCGAGCTGCCGAAAATTATGAAGAAAGTATTACGATTTTAGCATTCCTGCAAACGGATCCGTATGCATCACAGATCTGTTTACTCCACGTAGGAGTCTGTACAGAGGCAAATGACTAGCCGATCGCTTAGGAAACCGCCAGATGCCAACCAATGCAGAGATCCAGCGAATCTCTGGCAGAGGTGGGTCAAACAGCTTCGCCAGCTCGTCAAGGCCTACTATTACACAATGTGTCCAAAAGCAAGCATCGCAAAACAAATTAGCACGGTAAAACACTGGAAGAGACGAACCAACAAGCCTATACCATGCACAACATATTTTTGCCTAGAGTCTTTAGAATACAAGACTCAATTAATGTAAAATAAGCATGCATAGACCGGTTGGTCCACCTCAAATGTTTGATGACGAATGACAATTGACTAGCATCGCATGGGACCAATGCCACCACCGACTGAGCGGTGCGAGAACCCTTTGTCATCATGTAGAAATGTTTTATTGTCAGGTATCAGTCCTGCGAAACTTACTAGCAGGCTGAAAAGACTATGTGAATGCCTTTGGAGATCCGGAGAACCTTAGTAAACGCCTGTGGGAAAGCAAATGCCTTATCAGGTATCAAAGCACGGACGGAAAATTGAAGGTGGTTCCCATGTAATGTTTTCCCAAAGTTTGTCGTTTTTATGGACTAGGAAGGCTTTTACTTTCTAGTAAAAGAGGGACTCAATCCATGACAATGGGGCTGGAATAATTTTTGTAAGGTACCATTTTCATAAAAACAAGGATAATTTTTCATAATTTTTTGTATTATAAAACGCGAAATGAACTAAACAATGTTATAAAATTAAAACAGTTTGGCTCATGTCCTTGTAGTTGTGACGTCAAGACAGTGCAATTCGTATCCTTGACTTTACTCGACTTGACTTGATGGGTTGTAGGGGGTTGGCCTTTTTAACGACCTCATTTATTGGAGTGTATCTTGGATTCCTGGTGGGCTTCCAGAAGCGCACCACATCGAGGGGAGCAGCGTCGAGTGGCGCAGTGCTCACGCACCACGAGGGGGGGGGGGCTCCCGGCTGGCCATGCTCACTGCCCGGGAGCGCACAGCTTCGCAGGCACACCGGGAGACTAGGGGGAGGGGGGGGGACAACTTGAGTCATCTTCCTTGGCATTCTCTTCACACTCCATCAAGTTTTTGTTTTCAGTTTGCCATAATTTGTAAATATTCTTTTTTTCCATTACTTTTTTATTTCTTCGTTAAAGAGAAAGACTCTTTAAAACCTTTCTTGTTCTATATAAGGCTGTTGTAGCACTTCTATTGCTGACCTAACATTTTTTCCTTTTGTTTTGTTTTAGTTTTAGTTTCTCGCATCTAACAATCAAATCCGGAAATTACGCTGTCGCGACATCTGCGCGGCGGTAAAAACATTTTGTATATGGTAAATGCGTTCTAGAGTCAATGCATGCTGCGCGAGCCTGAATCGAGAGCGTCTCAGTAGTGATTAGTTTTGAAAAGTTTGTCTTCCGCAGTTACTAGTTTTTATAGCTGTAGCTTATCGTACCTTTTGGGTGTAAAAATGTCCAGTTATACCTGAGCTTAACTTGGCATTGACTGGAGTCTCGACAGAACGCAATTGACTGGGGGGGGAGGGGGTGAAACGCCCCCTGGTTATCTTCCGAACCAATGATCGCAGCGAGACGCGCAAGGCGGCGATCGAAAGCTCTCCATAAAAATAATCTAATAGTAAGTAAGGTCAAATGTCAGGTCACGTTCAGATCAAAGGTCAAAATCGGCGCATTTGAGTTTATGGGCCATACTTTCCATCCAAAGCCTTCGATTCGGACAGTTTCAACCAAAGTGTTGCTAAAGGTATGATAATGATAAAGGTAAATAAAGGTATGAATATGTATAAAGGCATGATAATCTCGAACTCCGGAATGAGCTAGAGTTACAGATTGCTAGCCAAGGTTAGGTTAGGTCAGGTCACAAAAGGGCACTATGCTCCAAATATCTACGAAAGTCATGAAACACATGTAAGAGTTATTTTCCACGTATAATTGGATAGTAATAGTTATTTTACCACCCGACTTCATTTACGTGAAGTGTTAATTTCAGGTCAAGTTCAGGTCACGGAAAGTCAAAATTTGAAATTGTTAAATCTAAACAAAAGGCATGCTACTAGACCAGTTGTCTCATAAATACAGAGGTGGCATATATTTGTATATCTAGTCAATAAAAGCAAAACAAAACGCAATTTCAAAATATATAATGTTATGTAATATGTATGTCATGAGTTACCCATACTTTAGATGTCAAGCGAGTCAAATGGAGATGAGTTTGAAATTTGATATGGTAGTTTCGCCTATGTATGGTTCCAACATATCTTCCGGCTTTTGAATATTTTATAAAATTTTGATTGTGATAATTTCCCCCCCCCCCAAAGTGCTTGGGGGTCAAAAACTAAAATTTTCCCAAATCAGAAGGCAGTTTGAACGTTTAGCCTATTTGGTTAGAGCTGCTGCGAGGAACATTATTCTTATGATTAAAACCATTAGGGTTGATGACCTTAACCTCGATGTATCAAAACGTTAATACAGTCTATCGGTAATTTAACGTTTTGATACATCGAGGTTAAGGTCATCAACCCTAATGGTTTTAGCCTATTTGTGTAAAACTCGTGTAGCGAGTCACTAAATTCGCTATAACGAGAAAAAAAAACAAGACATTTCTTCATTTTTGCGCACAAGACGTACAAATGTATCAGGTATCCGAAGTTTCACGTTGGTATCGCCATTAGTTTTCAGCTATTTTGAAAAATCATGGGGTGGGTGCGTTAAAAGCCCTCCCCACAATCAATGGCGGATTAATAGTAATAGCAGCCTTGCTAACGCTTTGAACATGTTCGAATTATAACTGGAAAAAACAAAGCGAAAAGCAACATTTTTTTGTTCTCCTAGGTTTAGGCGGCAAGGTTAGGTAAAATGTATTACATTGGCAGACATGCATTTTTCCAATAAACTAAGATCTTCACAACAAACTATACACACCTACTTCATTATAACTAGCAAAACCACTTCAATACGCATATGCGTCAAAAGTGCCGCCACAAATCACTAGTGTCGTGACGTCACAAGCACAATCAAGAATCTTACAAAAAAATATGAGAAGTTAAGAAAGTTTTAGGACAGAAGGCAGACTAAGATGTGAGAAGTATATCGAAAAATCGATAAAAATACGCTGAATTTGTTATGCATAAAAACCCACTACCTGTCCCCAACCTCAGGAATAATTAATTGATATTACAAAATATTCCACACACAATTCTGAATTTAAACAGTCAGCTGGTGCTTTAAAGGGACTATCCCACCTGAACATTAGATTTAGAGTCTAGATATCCATTTTTATGGCTAGGTATTGAAATTATGTATGGTAGCAATTAAAACAACCACAATGATCTATTCAAAAATATATTAGTTTTATTTTGACTTGCGAAAATAAGGCCCATGTATATTTGAATAGGGCCTCTAAAACGACATCGTAGTGACTCTACCGAACTGGTAATGATAGTCTACTTGTTTTAAGGTCAGCCTTGCAATATTTTCGTCTTTCATTTATCGATGTCGGGTGGTTCGCAATCTACGCCAATCTAGACACCGGGTGGTTCGCCTTTTCTGCGCAATAGATTTTAGACAAAAAATTGTTCCATACATTTGGCAGCACAAAGGATTTCCCAGTCATTAAAAAATAAGACTTCCACCCAACTTTCCGCTTAGAACTAAAAGTTGAATATTTTTAGATATATTTTTTTAATTATTATTTTTATTTATTATTATTTTAATATTTATATTTTTATATAATTTTTAGGAAAAAAAAGTTAATGAGCATGTTCTCACATGGGACTCCGCGAATCTTTCGCATTGAACAATTCAGGAGGCCTCGCCAGCCCAACGTTGGCTTAATATCAGCGATTCATTTTGTTCTGTTAACCCGCGCGGCGCTGGAGTCTCCATCCGAACGCGCCGCGCTGGGGGGTAAATTTTACCCCCCTCTTATCTCCCGAACCAATAATCGCAGCGAGACGCGTAAGGCGGCGATCGGAAGCTCTCGATGGGAAGATTCTAAGTAATTCTTTAAATTTTATTTAAAAGGTCACATATCAGGTCAGGGTTAGGTCAAAGGTCAAAACCACCTGTTTTCGAGATTATTGGCTGCAGAGACCGGACTATCAACAGCAGCGCGCCGTAACTGCCAAAACACTTCTAAATATAAGGAGAGGGTAATGCTTGAGTATGAATATCATACTAAGTACAGGTCAAGGTCAAAGTCAGGTCACAAAAGGTCACACTGTGAAAAAGTAATATGAAACCCATGTGTCACATGTCTCATGGGTTATTTCAGACGTAGAATCCAAAAATAATGGTTATTTTGACATTTGACCTCAAGGTCAGGTCAAGATCAGGCAAAAAAGGTCAAATTTTGAAATCCAAAATTTGCAATAACCGACACATGTTTACGGTTCAGTTTTGCCACAGCAATCCAATGGTGCAATTTGTTTGTGTAAGATGTCTAGAAATGTCAAAATTTGCGATTTTTGTAAAATGCGTCCATCACATTGAACACTTATTAGTGTCATTTGGGGGTCAAAAATATAGATATTTGTTTTAAACTTGGAATAGTCACTCATTAGAGATGGTTATCCAACATATCTTCCGGTTTTTTAAAAATTCTTACGATTTTGGATTTGGTAAACTTTGAAAAAAATAAAAACGATTTTTTGCATTTTGGGGATCAGAAAATCAAAATTGTGCAAATCCGAGATAGCCATCTTGTAGAGAATGTCATTTCCTTCCTTTTGACGTGCTTTGTTTGCAATTTGCTTCAATACTCGCTGTTCTATCATTGATCAAAGTTTCGTCCATTTTGGACCGAAAATGGCGTTACATGAGTCACTAAAACGCTATTTTCGCAAAAACTTCTCGACAGATTTTCTCCAAAATTTAACGGAAGACGTCAAATTGATGCCAGAAAAGGTACTGGAAGTTTCGCGTCGATATCTAGTGTAGTTTTGAATCTATAGCGAAAACCCGGGAGGGGGGGGGGGTAAAATTTACCCCCCAGCGCCGCGCGGGTTAAGGAATATCCATACACAAAACAAAGTAAAACACAAAAATATAATTCATAAATGCACAAAATAATACAAAGCCAAAAGTTATTTGGAATCCAGCTTATGGCACCAGCGCAAACACCATTTTAGTGGCAGAGTGAGTATTCATCATTGAAAGAGAAGCTCGACAAACACTGCTAATTAGGATTAGCTTACCAGTGCAAATTATAAAATTAGGATTAGCTGAGCGCACCTGTGAGCGTGGTCAGTGTCCGGCCGTGGGTCCAAACGTTGTGATTTTCCAACTCCAAAGTCAAGACTGGACGAGGAATCTTCAAGTTACCTGAGAAGGCAGAACACAGTTACGAAAGAAGCAAATACCTTTAACTAAAGAAAAACCAAAATTGCTAAATGTTTGATTTGAACTGATTTTAAAGATTTGCATTAACAATGTAGGTGTAATTTTCCCTTTCATATAACAGGCAAGAGTTCACTTTTCCCATTGCTACAATTGTTATTTTACTACAAGTGCCAATTTATAAAATATACCTATTTTTAGCTTAATCGAGGAAGTTGTCGCCACATAATGACCGTACCTTGAAAGCAGCCTTCAATTAAGCGAAGTATTCTCCCGTGCAGAATCGCGGTATTGTAGAAAGCACATGCCAAACTAAAGGCTGTTCTCTGGATCCACTTTTGGCTGATTAAGAGAATATTCGAAAAGAATACGGACTTCTCCCGAATCTTTGCGCGAGCAAACTGATTAAAAGATCAAGTCACTCATCACAGTGCAAACTTCCAAAGGATTACGTCTAATAGCGAGATCTTGAAATATAAGGGTCACAAAACTTACCAACAATATTCCACTTACCAGCAACGGTATCAGCAGTCTCCGCCATGGTAGTCGGTAGAATCCCAGCAGCTGCTCCCCAGGATCAGACCGACACACCACCGCCGCCCCGCTCCACCGCCGGCCGTCTGCCCCGCTCCGCCGGCCACCTCGCCCGGGTCAGCGTCCTTCGCCGCAGGCACAGCGGCACGGGACCTCTGGCAGGGGCGGCTCCAGGTCGCAGCGAAGGGGGTAATGTACACCGGCAAGGGCGGCTCCAGGCCCTAGAGGAAAGAGGGTAACATTCTACGGCAAAGGCAGTGCCAGGTCACAGGGGAGAAGGAGATAACGTTCACCACATCAGACAAAGCGGAGCCTGGCGTCTATCGGGGGCGGTGTCAGGTTTAACTGCTGAGAGGGACGTTAATATTGTCACTAGAAAATAGTTCAATTAACGGCAAGGCTAGTTAAGCCAGTAAATGAACGGACCGTTGTATTTCAATGCTGATGTGCTGATCTGTGCCGCGCGATAATATTGTGGGCACTAGGATACGTATGCTGACAACTATAAATATGCTATTAAAAATATTTGAACAGCTAAGTGGGAAGAAGTTTGACCCATTTGTGACCAATGTTCCCATTGGGAACATATCTATTTGCTCGGAAGTAACTATTCACTCTTGCTTGGAAACTATCGATTCCGGAGCATTGTGCTTCTGGGAGCTGGTAAAACACATTCTAAAATAAATCTAGGAATAATTATTTTTAAAGCTATTTTGAAATTGCAATCGCTACAATCGTTGCAATCGTTACCAAACAAAAATATACCCCTCCTTATATGCTGTGTCACAAATGGGTTAATATGAGAGACCGACAGTATGGTCTTCTCTATGATCTTGATATATATGACCACTAGAACCCTTCCCGAAGTCTTGTCGAATGATCTTGCAAAGATTATAGTTTTTTTTAGTCGTGATGTATGTTATACGATACGATACGATACGATACGATACGATACGATACGATACGATGCGATACGATACGATACGATACGATACGATACGATACGATACGATACGATACGTTACGATATGATACGATACGATACGATACGATACGATACGATACGATACGATACGATACGATACGATACGATACGATACGATACGATACGATACGATACGATACGATACGATATGATACGATACGATATAAGATATACGGTGTATTTCATACGTTATTTATTTCATTCACAATATATTTTATTTACGTCTTATTTTTCATCTAAATTATGTATAACCCCTATCATTCATCATATCATAACATCATATCATCATATCATAACATCATATCATCATATCTTAACATCATATCATCATATCATAACATCATATCATCATATCATAACATCATATCATCATATCATAACATCATATCATCATATCATAACATCATATCATCATATCATAACATCATATCATCATATCATAACATCATATCATCATATCATAACATCATATCATATCAATATCATAACATCATAAAATTGCAATGATTTAACCCTATTTGTAACAGGCTCCTGGCTACCCCTATTTGTAACAGGGGGTGGGCAGATTCCCCTCCCCCTTCCCAGAGATCTCGAGATCTACCCTTCCGATTTTCAAAAATGAAACGGCGTTTGGTTTCCCTCAACACGATCTACATTCCTAAAAAATGGGGAAAAAATCGACATTTTTGATAGAGGGGCTGGGGGGTCTGCCCACCCAGCTTTTTTATAGAGGGTTAGCTAAAACTACAAATCTTAGTGGTATTTGTGATTCAACACAGCCGTCATGTTTATCAACCGATTTGAACACAACGAATGGGAATCGATAGAAATTAAATTGGGAATTGACATATGGTGGTGACTTTGGAAAATTCGAAAATCATAGGCATGTGCAGGTAACTCAATATGGGGGTGAAGTAAATGCATAATATTTTTTTTATAATAAATTAAATGGTATGTATTGGGACATTAGACAAACCAATAATAATTCATATTTTTGCCATAGGCGGTGCCAGGTTAGTGACAAAGGAAGGTCAACTAGGACAAATATTAACCGCAGGCAAGTTGCTACCTAGCACTATAAATAAGTTACAGATCGTAGATAGTTCCTTTTTGCATGTTGTACTTCATCATAGAGGTGTCCAGGATCCAAACTGGGGAGGCGCAATACCTTTTTATAAATATATTATCCTCTATTATGATACTAACCAGTCAACAGTGACTATTCCACTTACAACTTCAATTCGCATTGCTTACCCTCCTTTTTACCCTGACTGAACTCGCCTATTATCTTATAATCGTTCGTACACCTGTGGTGTACGAACCTGTGGTGCGAGTTTCATCCGAAAACTGCAGTATGTTATGTCATTGTAGGCCCATGCATCTTAGTTTCCTTCCAGTAATATGACCCTCTTTCTTCTATTCCTGAGCGGGCCTCTGCAAAAAAAGACTTTGTTCCCTCTGCTGGCCTCATATGTGCATATATCATTATAAGCTAACCTTCTATTGCACCGTAATCGCTGGCATATCGTCATCACCAGGCCCGTCACCCCCCTTTTCATGTGCCTGAACACGCCCCTGCAACTCTATATGTAATGAATTATGCAAACAATGGAAGGAGAAGCTATCTTTTACATCTTGATAGCTATAACTGCTTCTTACATCGCTTCATTGGTTTCCCGGCAAGCATTGAATACTTCCTGGAACTCCCCTCTTTTTCAAGCCCCTAAAACCGCCTCTGCCATGCAATTGTTATGATATTTCATTAACACCAACTAATTTGCACTTGTTGCAATCACCGTAAACCGATGTAACTCCTTCATTCTTGAGGTAGTTAGGAAGCAACTCTGAAGATCGCCTTTCCGTATTTTCGCTAAATGTCGACTCCGAACCCTCCCAAAACCGTGCTCTGGAACCGCCTCTGTTCAGGTTAAGAACTCAAAATTTTGACTCCATATGTGAAAATATATTTGAGAAAAGTCCTAAAATTTCATGGGCCTGCTTCCAGCCGTTATGGAGATATCTGCGAAAAACATGAGGGGGGGGGGGGGGGGCGGAATCCGCCCCCCTGTTACAAATAGGGTTAAGTCAATACATAGTAATAAGATTCACGAAAATTGTATTTAGAAATACATGCATTTTAATTCAATCCGTTATTTTTGTTGCATATCAATTCAGGGTGCCTTCGGGCAACTCAATGCTAGCTTTAAAAAGATTTAACACACACAATTACAGTTGAGGTGTAGCCGAAGTATCCTAGCTAAAATCATATATGCCGCTGAATCAGTTATTCCAGAATAAGCACCACCAATATTATTCAACCACTTCAATGGTAATTGGCGCTGAATACGTCTATTCTAATTCATGAAAACGGTTTCATAAGGCGCAATTTTAAAAGAAAATGCTGCATATTTTTCCCTTTTTGTAGTGATAGCGATAATGTGGATATTTCTAGTTTTGTTTTTAAATATCAATCTACTTTAATCTACCCAGCAAGGATATTAACCATCATAGAAAATAATGAGCACGTAACATAACATAGTATCTGTTGCTGATTCAATTGGGTGTATATTCAAAACTTTTCAGTGACCCTTTCAACCTTAAATTGCTTGCTTGGGACGACTTATATTCCCAGCGTCCCATGTTTCTCTGGGACAAACTACATAACAATTATGTTGCATTAAATTGCTCATGATCTCACTTCTCGAATCCTCCAAAAGGGAGTACGTCCTGAGCGCTGCATGCTTTATTACCGAGCGAGCGCGAATCACCCGTGAGGTTTCTCGTCAACTTACTAGACAAATTACATTTGACCCGGCCCGAATCGGTCCGAACCGGCCCGAACCGGCCCGAACCGGCCCGAACCGGCCCGAACCGGCCCGACCCGGCCCGAACCGGCCGTACATACGCTTTTCGGAAGCTAATAACTTTGCAACCACTGACCCGATTGAGATCAGGATTTCACCAATGGATAGGACCATCAAATCAATTTCTATTTGGGTATAGTGCGTTCTGATAAGATTGAAACCAAAGCACTTGGCACACAGAAACTTCGAAATGAACAAAAATTATTATTGATCAAAAATGGCATTATTAATCTAAACATTATTTTTTGATTCGGTGAAGCATGCAGCGCTCAGGACGTACTCCCTTTTGGCGGATTCAAAAGAGGAGATCATGAACAAAAAACAAATGTTGGCATGCATGGAGGCCTGGCAATTTGTATTGAGGACTAAAAGGACTAAAAATACTATGTGTTACTACCATGTGTGCTGCCGTACCGTTTCATATTTCGAACCTGTTTTAGCTTTACCAGAGCGCGCCCGCTCGGTCATCGCCCCAAAAGTCGTTTTACTGGTCGTATAAAATAATGCTTAGATTAATAAAGCCATTTTTGATCAAAAATGAGTTTTTGTTCATTTCGACGTTTGCGTGTGCCAACTGCCACTAGTGGCGGATCTACGGTTGGGCAAAATGGGCAATTACCCCCCCTATAGTGCGTTCTGATAGGGGTGGTACCACAGCGCGTGGCAGTTGGCACACGCAAACGTCGAAATGAGCTAAATAATTTAGGATAAAAAACGATATTAATATAAACACCAGTAAAACGCCTTTTGGGGGTAAAAGGGTTGGCCAGCTGACTGCGTCATGGCCGGTGGTGGTTTGGAGCTCTGTGTTGTTGATGGTGTTTATGACGGAAATAGCTCACATATCTGAGGAAAAGGTGACGTGGCAATTCAGTGACGACCCAGCAAGTTTGGCAAGTGAGTTTGTCCGAGCATTTATGGACTGGTGTGTCAAAGAAATACTTTTTTTTTGTTTTTCGCTGAGTGCGCCATGTTTGTCTCGTAAGGAAAACGCCAGGCCCAGGGTCACGCCAGCTGTTGGCGACGGTAGCGACATCTATCCGTGGTCAATAAAACTCAAAGTTCATGTCAAGATTGGAAGGCAAAAGAGGAAAACCAACAGCCCTTTGCTGAAGGATAGTGTGAAGAATCCGCGTACCGCCGAACAGGAAAGCGTCGAAGGGGGAGATGCCGAAGGAAGCTGCAGCCAAGGTGATGATGCCGTTATCTCGGATTTGAAAGAATTCATCCGCACGGAGAACGCGCGCAATAGTAAATCCTTGGCCGAAGAAATGCGGCGTTATAACGACGAGAGAGTGAATGCTCTGGAGAACTCGCTGAGTTTTGCCCTCACCACAAACGAAACCCTTGCAAAGCGCCTAAGGGCTGTAGAGCAGATAGCTCAGCAGACGGAAAAGGATTTATTCCACTGTGCCAAGCGCATGGCAGAGGTCGAAGAGCAGCTGGACCAAATGCAACAGAAGGAGCTCCAAAGCTGGTTAATCTTCAGCGGGCCAGCAATCGCACGTGCATTAAGCTCGCGCAGAGGCGAGGATACTGCTCATCTGCTGCACGATGTGGTACGCAGACTTATGGAGTATGAGATGGACCTGAACCAAGTTGGAGAAGTGCAGTGCAAGGAAAGGCAGATCCAAGTCCGCTTCAACACCGTGGCAGCTGGGTCGGATCGTTACTTCATGGTCCGAAACAAGACCAGACTCCGGGGCAGTGGTCTCTACATCCGAGAGCGCCTCACGCCTTCCAGACTACGCATATTTGATGACGTTATGCAGCTGAAACGCGGCAATCAGATCAACACGGTGTTCACCAAGGAGGGAACAGTGTTCGTGGTCGTCGGCCAGCGAGACCGACCGCACCCTGTGCGCTCAGCTGCTGCCATGGAGCGGTTGATGCGGCACCTGGCTGAGCGGGCTGCGTGCCAACAGACGGAAGCACCAGTGCAACAGCCCGACGCGCCATCTATAAGGTTTCAAGAAGGTGTACATGGGATGGATGGCGCAGCGGTTCCGGCTCCTGCGGGCTTCTCACCGAGATCGATGGAACGGCCCCGTCCGCCACATCTCGGCACTCCAAGCGGAGACGGGGAGAGTGCTGAGTGGATGCAACAGCGGCCCGCAGACCAGACCAGGGCTGCTGGAGACTATCCTCAGCCCGGGCCGGTCCCGACAGTCCACGGGGCACCAGCTACGGGGCGCCCAACCGGCTCCGTCTCCGAAAGGACGAACCCGTGGCGGCCGGCGCCGGGTGAGGGCGGCGACGGCTCTGGACCGGCAGTCCTCGGGGCGCCAGCTTCGGGTCGCCCAACCGGCTCCGTCTCCGAAAGCACAGACCCGTGGCCGCCGGCATCGGGCGGTGGTGGCGGCTTCATCGGCGGTGGCGACGACGGCGCTGGTCCGGCAGTTCACGGGGTACCAGCTTCGGAGCTCTCAACCGGTTCTGTCTCCAAGAGGACAGACCCGTGGCGGCCGGCACCGGGAGGGAGCGGCAGCTTCATCGGCGGTGGCGGCGACGGCTCGAGAGGGAGCGGCAGCAGCAGCCGGGCGGTCACTGACGCTGTGCCGCCCGTCGCTCGGACGGAGAACCTCCTTGGATCGGCTGCGACGCATGCGACTGGGGTCCGTAGTCGTTATGGCGGGGACATACGCAGGTTCGTGACGGGGTACGGAAAGCATAATAAAGGCGACTAAAGCAGCTTAGTTGTGAAACCGAGGGGACATATTCGCAGGGGATATCGGACGGTTCAAAGGGACAGATTGCGCCTGGCAGCATGTTTAGGTGTCATGTGAGAGAGAAGAGAACTGTGTATGTGTGTTGTAGCCAGAACATGCACTATATTATATATAATGTATCTCGTGTTTGCCAGAGCTTAGCCTTAGCGGGCGTATCGAGATTTGCTGCTGTCGGGGGTAAAAAATGGTTGCTTTTTCATTGGATGTTGGTCATTATTGTTTTGTCACTATAAGTTATCTGATTATTATGGCTTGTGATATGTTATGTCTGAGTGTAATTATTTTGTCTGACAGGTGACGCGCATTTCTCATTCATAGCTTCTAAAACAGTCGATAAGCAATGAGCGAAATTAATATGTGCACTTTAAATTGTCGAGGTCTAGGTAATTATCGTAAAAGACGTGATGTTTTCAATTACTTGAGGAAAGGTGCTTTTCACATATATATGCTGCAGGACATACATTGTGAGCGAGAAAAAGAGAACGCATTCCGAAACGCTTGGGGCACATATATCTTTATTGCGTCCTATAGGAGCAATGCGAGAGGAGTGGCGATACTTACCAAGGGAGTTAAAATTAAGGACTGTAATTCCATGATAGATGTGGGTGGAAACTATATTATAGCTAAGGTAATTATAAATGATACACAAACATTAATTCTTGCTAATGTATACGGTCCAAATGAGGATAGTCCAACATTTTATGAGGAGTTAGGGAAGATGTGCGAGGAGGTAGGAGATGAAAGCACACCATTGATCATAGGAGGAGATTTCAACTTTGCTTTGAATGGCGTTTTGGATACCGCAAGTTATGTACGGGAAAATAACACAAGAGCCAGAGACGTGTTATTAAGCTTAATGGATGCAAACGGTTGGGTAGACATATTCAGAGAAAGGAATGGCGATGAGAGGAAATACACTTGGAGGAATACGGGTTCCGCTATCAAGCAAGCGCGATTAGATTATTTCATTATTTCTCGAGGACTTATTCCGTATGTTTCTGAGGAAAACATTATATCTGGCTACCGCACAGACCATTCTATGGTGACTTTGAAAATATATATACAGAAGCATGCGAGGGGAAAGGGTTTCTTTAAAATGAATAATTCGCTTTTGCAGTGTGAAGATTACTCTGATACAGTTAGAAAGACCATTATGAACACTCTTCTGATACATGCTTTACCTGTATATGCAGAAGAATTTGTTCGGCAGGATCCTCACGAGGTTGAAGTAAATATAAGTTGGTCTTCTTTTTGGGAAACAATTATATTGAATATGAGAACTGCTACAGTGTCATTTGCGATTCATAGAAGCCGTCGTAAGAAATTAGAAGAACATGATATTATAAAAAAGATCGAGGAACTCGAGGAAATAGTACAATGTAGACCAAATCAGGAGAGGATCACTAATTTAGAGATAGCAAAAGAGAAGCTTGAACAAATCAGGAAAGTTACACTAGAAGGTATTATCACACGCTCTAGAGCAAAATGGTATGAACAAGGGGAAAGGTCAACTGCATACTTTCTTAGCCTGGAAAGACGGGCATTCTCGGCCAAACTTATTGCGTCTCTTGAAGATGGAGTAGGTGGGTTTATAACGAGTCAAAGTAAGATTATACATAGGCTTGTAGAATATTTTACGGCAATGTTTAGAGAACGTCCGAAGGAGCAGTGGACGGAGCAGTTCATGAGTAGTGCCCATATAAAGCAAATCAGTAACAAGGAGAAAGCTTCTCTTAAGTTGCCACTGGACCTAGCAGAGCTTGAGGCAGCGTTGGAAGCAATGAAACAAAACAAAAGTCCTGGTTCAGACGGATTTCCTGTAGAATTTTACCACCATTTTTGGGGTGATTTAAAAATGTTTTTCTTTAAAATGGTAAATGAATGTGTCGACACTGGAGTTCTCCTCTTGACGCTACGCGAAGGGATTCTCACGCTTGTGCCGAAATCGAATAGACCGCGATCAGAAATTAAATCATATAGGCCAATAACTCAGCTAAATGTAAGTTACAAAATCATTGCTGCGGCGATAGCAAATAAAATCAGGAATATGTTACCATCAATAGTTGACAAGGATCAAACAGGCTTTATGAAGGGTCGATTTATTGGTGACAACACTCGTCTAACATACGATTTGATGCAGGAGTTGAAAAAAGAAAAAAGGAGTGCTCTTTTTGTGAGCTTGGATATTGAGGACGCCTTTAATGCCGTTGATTGGGAGTTTGCGAGGACGGTGATGCAAAGACGAAATTGTCCTGAATCAACACAGAAGTGGTTCAATATGCTCTACATCGGGTCATACTCGCGATTAGTGTATAACGGTCATATTTCGGAAAAGATAATGCTGGAACGATCCTGCCGTCAGGGTGATCCGTTAAGTCCGTACATCTTTTTGATTGTTATAGGATGTGCACTGGAAATGATACGAAACAATGCTAATATCAAAGGTGTTAAGATTGGTAATATGGAGTACAAAATATCTGCCTATGCCGATGATGTGCTGTGCTTTTTGGATGGAAGTGTAAACTCGTGCAGGGCGCTTTTTCACGACTTAGGGATTTTTGCAAAATACTCTGGCCTTAAGCCAAATATTTCACAAACACAAGCTTTTTGGGTGGGTGCAAGTGAGCAGGAATGTGAAGTGATGGATGGAAACTTTAATTTTAAATGGACTAAACAGCTGAAAGTTTTGGGAGTTGTGTTTACAAATGATGAGAAGGACGCCCACGAAGAAAATTTCGAAAGTAAATTGAGACTCATACAGTCAATAATGAATAGTTGGAAAAGGAGACATATAACTGTGAGGTGAAAGATAGCCTTAGTTAAAGCACTTCTTTTGCCAAAACTTACTCATATACTGGTCTCTCTCCCAAAACCACCTAAGGATTTTATGAAAAGATGGCAAACCATTATGTTTCGCTTTATATGGGGCGGAAAAGTGGATCGGTTAAAGCGATTGAGTATCTGTAAACCATATACCGAGGGAGGTCTTGCAATGATAGAAGTTGAGACGTATGTCGAAGCTCTTAAAGCGACATGGGTACGAAGGGAAATACCATCAAAACATAGTTGGACCTCACTGTTTCAAGAAACTGTATCTGAAGGTACATATTTATGGGAGATGAATAGCGATTCACTTGCGAAATTGGCCAAACAAATATTCAACCTTTTTGGGCCGAAGTCTTAAGAGCCTTCGCCAATGTAAGTAGTGGAATAAAGATTGACGCTGAGAATATGAACAGATGCGGTTTGTGGTACTCTGATGTAACAAAACACAAAACAACTTGTATTAAGGCCTGGCGGAAAAGAGTACTATCTATCTTACTATCTTAGGGACATTGTGGACGATTTGGGACATATTTTATCATTTCAGCAGGTAAAACAAATGTATCAGCTAGGTGGATCGTACTTAGATTACATTGGATTGATTAGGAGCTTATCGCGTGAATGGAAATCTATACCATGGAAAGTGCGAGCTGAATACCCTATTATTCATCCACAAGTGGAGTTCGTATTAAGTAAAGAAAAAGGAGCCAAATATTTGTATAATATTATATCACAAAAACACACTAAAAAAATAAGAAATTCGTGGGAGCAGGGATGGGAAGTAAAATATGGGGAAGTAAACTGGGCAGATATATATCTGGCAATTTACACAAATTCGTCAGTTTACTATCATATTTTAAGTTATAAAATAATTACACAAATTGTCGCTACCAACAAAATGTTGCATATAATGGGCATCAAGGATTCACCAGTGTGTTGCAGGTGCACAGCACACATTGATACCATATAACATAAGTTTTGGTATTGCAAAGAAGTAAATTGTTTTTGGAAAAATATTGCAAGTTTCATTAATAACCTAGACATAGTAACTAGCATGGTAGCATTTAACTCGAGGACAATAATTTTTGGTGTATCTGATAACATGGTCATGAATCAGGTAGCTTCATCTGTAGGAAAAAGCATGATATCAAAACATATAAGCTTAGTGTGAAATTGTTCACGGTCAAGTTTAAGATTGACATTATGAATGAGAAATGCATGGCACAGAGTCGTTGTGAAATAATAAAGTTCGATGAAATATGGGGAGGCATAGATAAGGCGCTAGCGAATGTGCGATGAAGTAAATGAGGGAGACATGATTATATCTCTCCCTGTGTATGACAGTCTATTTCGAGCATTCTCGCAATGCTGGTGTGCGGTAGGAGTGATGCGCTTGTATGCTCGGACCTGTTGTGAGATGGTGGATGAGGTAGAGACCAGAGGGAAGTATAGGACGGAAAACTAAATGTGTTGATGCTAGTCGTTGGAAGGTGATTGTAGGTGCGTGTAGGTGTGTGTAGGTATGTGTAGGTGTGTGTAGGTGTGTGTATGTCTGTGTGCTGCAGATCATTGATAAATACAAATTGAAAAAACGCCTTTTTGGGCGAGAACCGAGCGGGCGCGGTGTGGTAAAGGCGTTTTACTGACCTATTCAATTGTTCATGATCTCCTTTTTCGAATCCGCCAAAAGGGAGTACGTCCTGAGCGCTGCATGCTTCAGCGTATACATTAATGCTTAGAATAATAATGCCATAGTTGATCAATAATTATTTTTGTTCATTTTACCGTTTGCGTGTGCCACGCGCGGTGGTACCACCCCTATTAGAACGCACCATACCAAAACCAAAATGTATTTGCTGGTCCCATCCAATGGTGAAAAACCGATCTCAATTGGACAGTGGTTGCAAAGTTTGTTGCAAGCAGTTTCCGAAAAGAGTTTGTATGGCCGGGTCGGGCCGGTTCGGCCGGTTGAAATGTAAATTTGTCTAGTAACATAGTATATATAGTATAGTCTAGCCTATGGTATGGTGTAGCATATATGGCCTTGTCTAGTAAGTTGACGAAAATCCTCAAGCGCTTCGCACCCGCTCGGTATTTAATTTATATGCTGAAGCATGCAGCGCTCAGGGCGTACTCCCTTTTCGCGGATTCGGTAAGGAGATCATGAACAATTTAATAAAAAGTATTTTTTATGTTATGTTGGTATGCATGGAGGCCTGGCAATTTGTATGGAGGACTAAATGGACTGTTACTACCACGTGTGATCCCGTACCGTTTCATATTTCAAACCTGTTTTAGCTTTACCAGAGCACGCCCGCTCAGTCATCGCCAATACCAGCAAAATGATTATTTTGGCGATGACTGAGCTGGCGTGCTCTGGTAAAGCTAAAACAGGTTTGAAATATGAAACGGTACGGGATCACACGTGGTAGTAACAGTCCATTTAGTCCTCCATACAAATTGCCAGGCCTCCATGCATACCAACATAACATAATACTTTTTATTAAATTGTTCATGATCTCCTTACCGAATCCGCGAAAAGGGAGTACGCCCTGAGCGCTGCATGCTTCAGCGTATAAATTAAATACCGAGCGGGTGCGAAGCGCTTGAGGCTTCTCGTCAACTTACTTAGACAAGGCCATATATGCTAGACCATACCATAGGCTAGACTATACTATATATATATACTATGTTACTAGACAAATATACATTTCAACCGGCCGAAACCGGCCCGACCCGGCCATACAGACTCTTTTCGGAAAACTCCTTGCAACAAACTTTGCAACCACTGTCCGATTGAGATCGGTTTTTCACCATTGGATAGGACCAGCAAATACATTTTGGTTTTGTAAAGCATGCAGCGCTCAGGGACGTACCTCCCTTTTGGGAGGATTCGAGAAAGGAGATCATGAGCAATTTAATGCAACATAATTGTTATGTAGTTTGTCCCAGAGAAACATGGGGACGCTGGGGAATATAAGTCGTCCCAAGCAAGCAATTTAAGGTTGAAAAGGGTCACTGAAAAGTTTTGAATATACACCCAATTGAATCAGCAACAGATACTAGGTTATGACGAGCACATTATTTTCTATATGGTTAATATCCTTGCTGGGTAGATTAAAGTAGATTGATATTTAAAAACAAAACTAGAAATATCCACATTATCGCTATCACTACAAAAAGGGAAAAATATGCAGCATTTTCTTTTAAAATTGCGCCTTATGAAACCGTTTTCATGAATTAGAATAGGACGTATTCAGCGCCAATTACCATTGAAGTGGTTGAATAATATTGGTGGTGCTTATTCTGGAATAA
>JAXIVJ010005695.1:0-65000 GCA_036785665.1 Chirona hameri
AAAGTCAACGTCGCTAAAAGTCAAAAGATGAAAAGTAGAAATGGTAAAAAGTCAACGTCGCCAAAAGTCGAAAGATGAAAAGTAAAAAAACGTAAAATGTCGAGATGGAAAAAAGTAAATACGTAAAAAGTAAAATAGCAAAAAGTCGACGTCGATAGAAGTCGAAAGATGAAGAGTAAAAAGGTAAAAAGTCGAAATGGCAAAAAGTCAATGACGATAATCAGTTCATTTGGCCCATTCAATTTTCGTCTCTTGACTTCCCGTTCATTAATATTTTTTTGGACTATCCGACTATTAACCCGCCATTGACTGGGGGGGGGGGGCGTTTACCCCCCCCCCCCCCCTGATGAATTTTCGTAATAACTCAGAAACAAATAGGGCTATCAACGTGAAACTTCGGGTACCTTCTTCGAAATCACGTTTGCGTCTTCTGTAAAAAAATAAAGAAATTTCGTCGATTTTTTATCTCGGTTATAGCGAATTTAGTGACGTCACTACACACGAATTTTACACAAAATCAGCTAAAATGTAACAGACCGTACAAATGCCATATTTTCAGCAAAATGCAATCCAAAAACGTCAAAAGGTAGCAAATCGCAAGGGCTACGAATGGCTATTTCGGATTTTCGAAAATTTAGCGTCTTGACTTTTTGCCATGTTGACTTTTTACCTTTTCGACTTTTTATCTTTCGACTTTTATCCATACGACTTTTTACTATTCGACTTTTAACGTGTTGACTTCTCGCCATGTTGACTTTTTAACTTGTCGACTTTTTATCTTTCGACTTTTAGCGATGTCGACTTTTACCCCTTGACTTTTCGTCCCTTGACTTTTTATCTTTATCGTCCGCTTACTTTTTATCTTTTAACTTTTTACCCTGGAATCGCCTGGCAGTGGACCCCCACGTCAGCCACTTGCAACACGGACAAGTGGCTGACGGGCATTCTGCACGTGACACAGTTAATTTGCCCAGGGTCATCCATTATGGATATTTTTGTGGGTTTCTTTAAAATTTCAAAACATTTCGCAAAATCCAACCTCTGGAGCTCCTGGCTGCCATCCTGCCGGATATCTTAGTGTCAAGTGTGGTTGGGTCAAGGACTCTTATCTTAATAAGTCCTTTAAGAAAGAGACTCACTAATGGAAGGATTGTGGGTTTGAATCCCAGTCGGGTCACCCACCCACTGTTTAACGGATAGTTGGTAAGGTTATTCTGCGACAGGGCTAGTTATGACCACGGAAGACGATGAGTGGGTCACAAGGCACACGTGATGTTGTTTTGAAACGGGTCCTCCACTTGCAAGATCCCGAGCACACATTTTAAAAAAAACTTCGATCCGCGACACCCCCAAAGACGTCGCCATTAGGTATAATTCGATAGTAGCAGCCATTTGCACAGCCTGACTCCATATCATGGCCCTCAGGTCAAGGTCAGGTAACAATAAGGACAAAATTTGTAATTGATTCATCTAAATAAACATTGCATGTTTCTAAACTAGTGTTGTCTTAAGGCGGCCGCTCACTAGGCCATTCGGCGCGCGGAGGGTCGCGATATCGCTACGACTTTCCGCGCATCTTTAGCGACTCTCCGCTTTCGCGTCAGCCGAAACGTCAAAAATCGCGGACGAATGTCGTCGGCCGACCATCTGCGGACCGGCGGAAAAAAAGCTGATTCGAACGAGCTTTTTTCCGCGACTGAACGTCGCAGAGCCGCGGACAACAAAATTGATCAGGCTAACAGCGGCGAATCTATACAAGACAGAGGTGCACATTTTGCACAGCATGCTCTTGCCGCTGTGAAATTTATTATATAAAAGTTTCGTGGTTACTTACATCTTCGTCGAAAAATGGCTATCATTAATTTACCTTGTGACAGGCTGTAGACACAGGTTGCGACATGCTGTAGGTCGGCGGGGCGGAATCTCGCGAGCAGACAGCGCCGAATCCGCCGGAACAAGGAAGATATTCAGCGGTATCGCCGCGATTTTCCGAGGCGGAATGTCGCAGTGATATGGGGCGCCGAATGCGTAGTGTGCGGCCGCCTTTAGAAAAACAGTGGTGGTATTTATTTGTTTGTATCTAGTCTGTAAATACCAAAAAACGCAATAGAAAAATGACGTCATGAGTTGCTTATACTTAGAGAGCCATAAGTCAGTCAAAAATTAATATATTGTTTTTAATTTTGATTTGGGCATCGTCCATACTCGGTTCTCTAATATATCGTCCGGTTTTTTGAAAATCTTTTTTTTAAACTTCTGTGGAAATTCTTCCATAAAATCAGTTTTTGTTTATTTTTTGGGGTCAAAATCCAAAAATTTCGGACATCCGAGATAGCCATTTGGAAGACAATCATATTGTCTTTCTTTTGACGCTTTGTATTTGCGAGTTGCATCAAAACTCTATTTTCTAAGATTTTTCAAACATTTCACTTTTTTCACCAAAAATGACATGACATGACCTCACTAAAAGGTCATTATCTCCCACAATTCTTCTCCAATTTCAATAAAATTATGAAAACTTCACTTCAATATCTGTCATAGTTGTTAAGTTATTGAGAAAATCCGGGAGGGGGGGGGTAAAATTTACCCCCTCCCAGCGCCGCACGGGTTAAACCGTCTGGCATGCTGGGTTTGTTTATTGTTTGTTTATTTATTGACAATGAGCAACAGGCATTCACCCAATTACAGCTCAAGTCGAGTAATTAAAACACGCGACGACACGACAGCAGCAGACACACGCACACAGTTGAAAACAGACGAGGCAAATATGATAACGAAAATGTGATACTAAAATAGAACAAAAGTTCATAAAACAGTAAATATGAATACGTTAAAAATAAACATAGGTGAACAATAGTTCACAGGCATGCTTTGAGGCTACGCAGACCTAAGAAAACGCTTGTAAAAGAACACATAAGATCGGTAAATGAGAAAACTCCAGCAGTAAAATAAGAGTAATAAAACTCGCATGCTCACATCACACACGCCCACACACAATCCCAACTCATCGCCACCAGTGTTGTGCAGCCTATACCGCCATACTCTTGACATATGATTTCACCTGCATTCTAAAAGCTCCTAAGGTATCATTGAAAAGGTCGGATGCAGGACAGGCAGACAGGAATAGGTTGGTGTTGCGAGGCGCCCGCGCAAAGACGGCACGTTTAACAGTTTCCACTCTAGCGAATGGGACGTGCAGGATTGTGTGCGATGCTGCGCGGGTATGCCGTGTTGATATTTGCAAGGAAAAGCTTTGAAGAAGCAAAGAAGACTCGATCCGTCCTGAGAAGGTTCTATGTACAAATAGTATGTCATACTGCACTCTTCGCTGAGCAAGCGAGGCGATATTAAAAGACTGTAAAAGATCTGAATATGAATATGAGGGTGAGTGTGAATGGTGAAGGGTATGGACATGTGACTCCAGCCAGATAAGAAACTTGTGTTGGACGCGGTCCAACCGATCGAGCTGTGTTGCTGCTGCACCTCCCCATATCACACATCCGTACTCGAGTATGGAGCGCACGTTACCGAAATATGCTGCCAATATTGGCTCCCGTTTCAAGGCGCCGCGAGCACAACCAGTCTGAAGGGATCTCATCATCACACCCAGTGCTCTTTTTGCCTTGGTAACCGTGAAGTTGATGTGGTCTCTAAATGTGAGCTTAGCGTCTAGCCATACTCCAAGGTCACGGATTGAAGATACGTGGTCCAAGGGTGTTTCATTGATTTTGTAAGTCACTGAAATGGGAGATCGTTTCAAAGTCATAGTGAATGACTTACATTTTGTCGGATTGAGATTAAGTTTCCAGTCAGCAGACCACTGGCAAAGACTGTCCAGATCCCTTTGCAGCAAAAGTGAGTCGTTCGGGGTTGAAATTTTGTGATACAATTTGACATCATCGGCAAATAGCAAACAATTGGTCGTAATTTTGTCAGGCAAGTCGTTAACGTACAAAGCGAAAAGCCGCTTTGGCGCTCGCTGTTTACCCTCGACTGGGATATCCTGTGTCGGGTGGCAGCGGTAGTGCTCAAGGTCAGGCGGCACCAGAGAGCGGGATGGACCGTATCTGGGTATATTTGGGCATGTTAAACTTTCACTTCTAAATTTTGTGATCAGGCATTGCGCGATAGGATGGTGGGGCCAGGACCCGCGCGACAAGCTCAGCATATATCGCTAGACCTGATCTAGGAAAACACCCCGTTAGAACATTCGGACTAAAATAGAAATGATGTCGATAAGTTTGCTGAGTTCAGTGTTTAAAACCCACCTACGACGAGTAGCGAACAAAGTTAAGCAAAATACAACATGAACTTTGGCGCTCCTCCTAAAGTCCATTCATAGTCTAAAATATGCCCGGCTGCAAGTGTAATCAACAGGCATGATACATACCTTGAGATTCATGCAGCGAAACTTAAATAACGTTCAACTTACAGGTTGCATTCTATTATTCATTGAATTTCTTTTATGGTTACACCGCTTTACGGAGTTGGGGATTACACCGCTTTACGGAGTCGCTCGCGCCAGTCGCCACACGAGAGGCAGGTGCCGCCGTAGCAGAGTCGTAGACATTAGGTGACAGTTCGGGCATTCCACGACCAAACGACCAGTGCCTGACACCCGACCATTTTTGATTTTGATCAAAATGGGTGTATATGGTAATCTTATGCGTAGAAAACGACTGCCACAATCCTAGACCTCTCAGGTCACGTGTTTTCAACTTATCGTCTCTGGCATTTTTGAAAGTTCACTGAGCAAGGCTAACTTTGATGAGCTGTAACTTGTACACTTTTGATGGCAGTTCCCAAAAAACTGTATATTGTTAAAATAACAAAGATATGACAAATATTTTGGCTCTCATTTGTCAAATTTGTATTTTGTGACATCATGATTTGTTATCTATTTTGGGTCATTTTTAGTTACCCCAGCGCCTCGAAAGTCGAAAATCTTTTAGCGTCAACAACATCTTTGAGGTTTCAGTAAAAAAATGGAGGTGGTTCTTTTTATAAATATTTTATTTAAAATTGCAAAGATTATAATTGTATGATAATTGGGAGCAGATTCTGCTCCCTGCCTTAAATATACATTCTAGAGATTCAGGGATAGTCGCAAACGATTCGCCGTGGTTTTAAATATCTTATTTGTACTATTAAAATTTGAAAATTTTCCCAGGGGCATGGAGAGGAGACCGAAAAAGGGGTGACAATTTGAGTAAACGTGTGTAGAGGTTTTTTCTGGAACCATGTTTTCGATGACGCTGAGCCTAAATATTTATATTTTGGGGGCTTAAAAAGTAAAAATAAAAATACAATTTAGAAACTTTATTTTCAAGTTTTTTTCTTCAAATTTCTAATGCGAAAAGAGTACTGCAAAACTAATTAACCTTTTTAAATATCACGTTTATTAAATCATCATCCAATTTCAACAGAAATGTCAACAAATGCCAAAAACCATGCCACCATTGTGGCATGTCATAATATTGTGGCATGCTTTTGGGCATATTTTATTTTATTTCTGGGGACATTCCAAAATTGATCTGATGAATTTAAGTTATAAATCATTCATTTTGTTTTCAGGATTCCTTGCTTAACCCGCCATTGACTGGTGTGGGGCGTTTAAAGCCTCTTTACTTGATGAATTTTCGCAATAGCTGAAAAAACTAATAGCGCTATCAACGTGAAACTTCGGGTACCTACTTATAAATCATTGTTACGTCTTGTGTGCAAAAATGAAGAAATTTCGTCGATTTTTTGTATTTTCTTGAATTATAGCGAATTTAGTGACGTCACTACACACGAGTTTTACACCAAAATCAGCTAAACTTTGCCAAGCCGTACAAATGCCACATTTGAAGAAAAACGCAATCGAAAAGCGCCAAAAGATAGTAAACTGCAAGGGCTACAAACCAGCTGTCTCGGATTTTTTAAACTTTTATTTTTTTTCCCTAAAAAACTCAAACGTTTTTTTGGGAGGGGGAATTACTACAAAATCAACATTTTCTAAAATACTCAAAAACTGGTAGATATGTCAGAGAACCATACCTAGGCAACTACCATACCAAATTTCAAACTGATATGTTAATTTTTGACGACTTATGACATCTAGAGTATGTGTAACTCATGACGTCATATTTTTAATAGGTTTTTTTGCCTTTCTTGACCAGATACAGACAAATAAATACGAGTACTGTATTCCTGAGGGAAAACTAGTCCATACACAATATTTTGTATATTTATCAATTTCAAATTTTGACTTTCAGTGACCTGAACTTGACCTGAACTTGACAATAACTTCACGTAAATGAAGTCAGTTGGTAAAATCACTATCACTATCGAATTATACGTGGCAAATAACCCATAAAACATGTGTTGCATGACTTTCGTAGATATTTTGCGCATAGTTATTTTTTTGTGACCTGACCTTGACCTTGACCTTTGCCAACAATCTCACTTTAGCCCATGCGGGATGTGTATAATACCTTTGGCTGCACTTTGGGTGATCATGGTCGTAATCGATGGCTTTTGCTGGAAAGTATGGCCCATAAACTAAAATACGTCGATTTTGACCTTTGACCTAACCGTGACCTGACATTTGACCTAATTTTGCAATTATTGAAAATGCGTTAGATTCATCTCATTGAGAGGTTTCGAATGCCGCCTTGTGCGTATCGCTGCGATACTTGGTTCGGACGAAAACCAGGGGGAGGTCGTTTAACATCCCCCCCTGTCAATGGCGTTCGGCTGAAACCCCAGTCAATGCCGGGTTAATACAAGTTTACAAAAATAATTTGCTTGCAAATTGTGTTTCGAAATAGTTAATTTGTGAAAATTTATCAACCAAAAATAATGACAATATTCAAGTTCAGCATTATCGAAAACATGGTTCTGGACAATTGTAAGCCATTTTCTTGAAAGTCGTCCAAGTTATAGGGGTTAAAACCTCTACACACGTTCACTCAAATTGTCACTCCTTTTTCGGTCTCCTGCCTACGCCCCTCGGAATATTTTTCACTTTTAATAGTACTAATACTGTAGTTAAAACCACGGCGAATCGTTTGCGACTATCCCTGAGTCTTCGGGATGTATATTTAGGGCAGGGAGCAGAATCTGCTCCCAATTATCATGCAATTATAATCTTTGAATTATAAATACAATATTTATAAAAAGAACCACATCTATTTTTTTACTGAAAGCTATTTGATCAAAAATATTTGTGACATCAAAATATTTTCGACTTTCAAGGCGCTATGGGTAACCAAAAATGACCCAAAAATAGATCACACAATCATGACGTCACAACAAAAATGAGAGCCAAAATATTTGACATATCTATGTCATTAAAAAAAATATACCGTTTTTGGGAACAGCAATCAAGAGAGTACGAGTTACAGCTCATCAAAGTTAGCCTTGCTTAATTATTTTTCCAAATGCCGGAGGCGATAACGCAAAAACACTAGTGACCTGAGAGGTCTACGACGTGGCAGTCGTTTTCCGCGCATAAGATTACCATATACACCTATTTTCATCAAAATGAAAAATGGTCTAGTGTCAAATTTGGAGATACAAATGGTCGTTTTGTCGTGGAATGCCCCAATTACCGAGTTACCGAGTAGAAGACTTCTGGGCGGTACTCAATTTGTGGTCAGTTTATCGCTCAGTGACCAGACGAAGTTTATATCATGGCATAGGTACAGTTAAAACGTAAGATATTATATTTTCTAAACCAGCTATCTACTCATTTATGATTACCTACACTAACCGAATTAAGTCTCACATCACTGTTAAATTACACACATTATGAAATCTTAAGCTATGATAAAAAAAGAAGAAGCTGGACCCGAATTTCGGGCCACTGAACTTTCACGCTAATGTGCTCGGCAGCTGTTGCTGAGCCTGCCATATTACAACCTCTCACCGAGCGGACTTCCACTTCAGAGATAAATACCGGCGGCGGCGTGGGCGCGGTGAGCCGTCCGCTGCAGGTTTGTCGAGCTCGGCAGTTAACTGATTGATTGCTCGCTGGGCGGTCGGGCTGGCTAAATACGCGCTTCGATGCGTCTGACCCTGGCCGGCAGAAGTGCCGACTGAAGGGGAGAGCTGCCGGCCGCGCACCCGTCCCAACGATCTCACCGCCGCTGGTCTCTCCGGTTTCCTGTCTGGTTGTCTGTCTGGTTGTCTCGGTGTCGGCGCGGTCAGCCGTCTGGTTGTGCGGCGGCATCAGGCGTCGGCGGCGGCGGCGGCGGCGGTGGTGGTAGCACGGGATCGATCCCTGGGGTGGCCGCCACTGGTCGCTCGCTGGCGACGGCCCGCCTCAGTCAGGCACCGGGGCCGCTCGGCGCTGGGTCCGCCTGCGTGCCCGCTGACCTCCGCTGACCCGAGATAACTGTGCAGTGCTGACCGCCAGCTGTCGACCGGAGAACGTCGCTGGTCACCCGGAGGTCACCCGGAGTACCCTGGTACTGACTCTGCCCTCGGCGGTCACAGCTGACAGGGCGGGTTCGCAACTCTCCGGTGACGGCCACATTCAACAATTGTCAGGAGCTGATTAGTGAGTCAGAACTGTGGCCGCGAGACGAAGTGGAACGCGGCACTGACTTTGAAGACTCTCTGGAGTGGTGGCCGGACCAGCTGGCGAAGTCAGAGGTTAGTTCGGCGCCTTCAATTGCACTCTGCCGCACCTAATGAGAGGAGGGACACTCTGTCGCCCGTGGTTTGCCTTCTCCGCCGTCTTCGCACCATTTAACTCTTGCCTGTCCCAGTTCAAGCGGCATTGATTTTGTGCTGTAGAGCAGCGGCGGCGGGAGTCGGAGAGAGAGGGCACATTGTGCGGTGGCGGCGGCGGAGGCGGCGGCGGGGTGTGAGGCCGGCACTGGAGACGCCGCCGACTCCGGACCGGACACCAGCCTCCACCCCGGGTCAGATGTGTGGCCTGCCGCAGTGAGAGTCGGGCCCCGTCCTGGCCGGTCATGGCATGGCCGCGTCGGCCGTGACCGGGGAGCCTTGCCTGCTGACCGGAGCCGTGACCGGGGAGCCTTCCCTGCTGACCGGGGCCACGGCTGCCGCCACCGGGCCGCCGCCGCCGCTGCCGCTGCCGCTGCCGACCCTGTTGCTGAAGCTGGCCGCCATGACGGCGATCATCGTGATGGCCGTGCTCGGGAACCTGCTGGTGATTGTCAGTGTCCTTCTGCACCGGCGGATCCGCGTGATGGCCAACTGCTTCGTGGTGTCGCTGGCGATGGCCGACACGCTGGTGGCCCTCTGCGCCATGACCTTCAACGCCAGTATCCAGCTCACGGGCCGCTGGCTCTTCGGCCCGATCATGTGCGACATGTGGAACTCGTTCGACGTGTTCTTCAGCACGGTCAGCATCCTGCACCTGTGCTGCATCAGCGTGGACCGCTACTGCGCCATCATGCGGCCACTCGAGTACCGCACGTACATGAACAAGCGAACCGTGGCGGCGATGCTGACCGTGTCGTGGACGGCCCCGGTGCTAATCTCGTTCGTGCCCATCTTCCTCGGGTGGTACACGTACCAGTCGCACCTCGACGACCGCGCGCGCCACCCTAACACGTGCCAGTTCCTTGTCAACCGCACCTACATGCTGGTGTCGTCGGCCATCTCGTTCTGGCTTCCCGGGGTCGTCATGGTGTGCATGTACAGCCGGATCTACCAGGAGGCTCGCCGTCAGCACCGCGCCATCAGCCGGGTGCCCAGCAGCGCCCGCTTCAGCTCGGCGCACGCTGCAGTCAGTCTGGCCGACATGTCCGACGAACAGTTCTCGCTGGCGCTGACTGCGCTCAACAACATCCGCGAGGAGCCGGAGGTGGAGCCGGCCGCCGAGCTGGTGTCCCCGGTGTCCGCGGGTGGAGGAAATGCTGGCGGCGACGGCGGTGGCGGGGGCGGGGGCGGGGGCGGGGAGCGGCCGCCGCGCCAGCACCGCCCGCCGCCGCCGCTCTCCAAGAAGGCGTCGTCTGTATCGTTCGGGGAGAAGGTGGACTTCGCGCGCAAGGCGTCGACCAACTCGCGGTTGGGCCGGCTACGCTACTCCACCAGTCAGATGCTGCGAGAGCACAAGGCGGCCAAAACACTGGGGGTCATCATGGGCTGCTTCGTGCTCTGCTGGCTGCCGTTCTTCTCTTGGTACGCGACGACGACGTTGTGCGGCCGATCGTGCCAGGTGCCTCAAGTGCTGGTGGACATCCTCTTCTGGATCGGCTACTTCAACTCGACGCTGAACCCGATGATCTATGCGTACTTCAACACCGAGTTCCGAGACGCGTTTCGGCAGACGCTGTCGCTGCTGTGCTGTCGACGGTGGACGAACGGAGGATCGCTCTCTAGGCCGTCTAACCTCAGCTGCGGCCCTGGTGCCGATCACGGCAGTGGCCTGCCGCGGCCCCGGAACTGACGGACGCCCAAGCTACAGTCTTTCGCCGGCCGCGCCGTGAGGTGCGAGTGACGCGGCCGCGCGCCACACGGACCTCACCCCCACATGCTCTGCCCCATATGTGATCCGTCCACGGCCCTGAGCGTCAGGCCCGATGATCAGAGCGCGGACGCGCCGCGTAAGTATTTTTGAACGGTTTGCGCTGCCGGCGCGCCGCGCGCGCGTGGGTTGTTCCTGTTGCGTGTTTAGTTATCCCTGTTTGAGAATGTGACTCGGCGGCCATGGGAACGTTCGTTCGGTCGGCGACCTGACGTGCCGTGTGTTATAACCATGTGTACCTGGCTGTTCGATAGCTCACCCTACAATGACCAATGGTTCAATACATCAGCGTGTGAAACGGCAAACTTAAATGGCGTTGCCACGTTTGAAAATAGACACGGCGTGGAGTTGTTGAAAGCGGGAGTTGAATACTTGGGAAGCTGATGAAATATCCACAGCCACGTATTATAGCGACAGTTAACGGCACTGCATATCCAAGTACATACCAGGCACACGGGAGCCGGGGTTCGCGTCCCAGTCGGACACATTGAGTGTTGAATGTAGCGTTGTTCAGCACTTAATACAAGTGCGCGTGACTGCCAACAACATGGGTCGAGTTCATTTTTGTAGAAAGAGTGTTTTATTTTTAGGTAATTTGGAACCGTGCATCCTTCAGTTCGTCAGCTCTCTAACTGCTTCTGCAGCCCTCTGCAGCAAATCCTCTCCGATAGAGATAGTCAACGGTTGTTGATGCTGCAGCCCGGATTTTATATTCCCATCTAGCAGCGACCGTATGTACATATACCTACTAAACGAGTTACGAGGTCTCCCAGTCGGCAGTTCACAATGAGCCCGCTTCATCGACGTAAGCATCGATCTCGAGGTCTAGACAGAGTTCAAAACTATAACCAAACTCGACGACAGATGGATCAACAGTGAGGTCCAGGGCGACATTCTAGGTCAGTCGGCCTTATCGACTGTTGAGTCGGCACTCGCCATTCATCGCCCGCCTCCAGACTCCCCTGTTCTGCTGTTGTATGCCATCTGCGGCTGGGTTTGCCGAGGCGTCACACATAGCGACTACCCCTTCCGGTCCGTACACCGGAGTCGGGGCGGCGTGGCCACTGGCCATGGCCATGCGGCCGGCGCGGCGGCAGACCTCGTTTGGGGCCTGACAACGCGTGACATGAAACATGGAGGCTATTTGCTTGCACAGCGTGAGGAGGGCGTGAGGCGAACTTACGGGGCGGCGGGCCAGTTCGCTGGCCTGGTCGCATGATGGAGGGTCCAAAGGCATGCCAGGACGGGATGTGACATGCAATCGGCAGGTGCGAGGGCGGAGGCGGCGGCAGCGAGAGAGGCGAAAGGTGCAGTGGCACACGTGGACGTCACTGTGTGGGTTGCCACGCGTTGCTGGTTAGCTGAGTGTTCCCCTGATTTGCATCATTTTCCAAACAAGAAGTGGAATTCATGACATTCGGAAGCGCACCGTGGCCTTGGGTTTACGTTACGACTCAATAAAGCTATTTCGTTGTGAAATAGTGCCAAATTACTCCACATTTAAGAGCATTTGAGTGCTGGGGTCAAGTTTTAGAGCCCAGCCAGTAAGCCCCGCGCAGCACGCGCCAAATTCAGCCACGACATATTTTATAGGCAATTCGAAAGGCAGCCCAACACTAATCGACCACGCATGTATTTTTTACTGCTATGAACTGGAAACGATTGACTGAAAATAAACTATTTTTATTGCGGATATAATTGTTAATTCATTCGTTGAGTCAAAGACCAATTACTTTGCTGCTAGAAGCCTGTCATTGACCCGTTATTTCTTGGACAATAGTCTGTCATTGCATAATTGCATTTGCGCCTGCATTACACGATAACCGAGGCGGCAGCTTGGCAGTTCGACTTGTACCGGCAATCATATCATGTCGTAATCATATCAATCATATCATGTCGCAATCATATCATGTCACTGTGTCACACGCAGCACATTTGTTCTGGTTTTATGGGCTTTGCTATCGGAAACTCAGTTGTTAAAGGGAAAAATTCACCTTTTGATCTACTTTTCTGCATTATCTTATGCATTGTGTATGGTATAAAATTAATCGAGTCTCAATTTAAAAATGAAATCACAACTTTGTATATTTCGAAAAAAATAAGAAATTTAACGAACAAGTACATATACTTTTTTCGGAGTTCATGATCGGTATGTTCCCTTCACTATTTGGAAGCGCAACATATCTGGCGCTTTTCTTTCTTTTGATAACGTCTCTGATTGGTCCCTGAAACAAATCACCGACACTAAATAGCTCGCCGTTGCGGGCCCAAGTGAACTTCCGGTTTCATTGCCAGTTTTGTCATTGTTTGTTTACTTTTTTTTTGTCTTCTAAATGATTATTTTTCAATGATAAGTTAACGCATAGTGTTGTATACAGCCAGAGACAAAACTATACAAAACGCCTAATGTTGAAAACAAATGAACCAATTTTAAAAAATTGAGGTTCGCAACCACTAACTAGGCCGTCGTAGCGTGCCCAAGTTAACTGCTAATTTGGCTACCTTATTATTCAATGTTTGTTGATTACCGAGCGGGCGCGAAGCGCCCGTGAGGTTTCTCGTCAACGAACTAGACAAATCTACATTTGACCCGGCCCGACCCGGCCCGGCCCGGCCCGACCCGGCCATATATACGGTTTTTGGAAGCTAATAATTTTGCAACCACTGCTCTGATTGAGATCGGGTTTTCACCATTGGATAGGACCTTCAAATGAATTTTGATCTTGTTATAGTGCGTTCTGATAGGGGTAGTACTACAGCGCGTGGCACCCGCAGACGTCGAAATGAACCAAAATCATTCTTGATCAAAAATGGCTTGATTTATCTAAGCATTCGTTTTTTATACGTTCATACTCATACTGTTTATTGAGGCATTCCGCAATATACTTGTGGCTATTACTACCTCTCGTCACTGTTAAATATAAAACTAGAGGAATGTGGTCGGAACATACAACGCACACGCACACAAACACACACACGCACAACGTCACACAGCAAAACGTCACACAATTACAAGCATACATTAGTCAAAACTAAATATAAACTTGCATCGAGACATTAGGATTAAACCTGTGCCGACCGACCATTGCTGAAGTGTCGCCTCAGGCGGCGACTGAACAGGTGCGGAGGGAGCCGCGACAGATCGAGTGGCAGGGCGTTGTACGCTACGCTGAAGCATGATGCACGCAGGACGTACCCCTTTTGGCGGATTCGAGAAAAGAGATCATGTACGATTTAAAAAAAAACTTAATTTTTATGTTGGCATGCATGGAGGCCTGCCATTTTTTATGGGGGCTAAAAGGACTAAAAGGACTATGTGTTACTACACGTGTGCTCCCGTGCCGTTTCATATTTCAAACCTGTTTTAGCTTTACCAGTGCGCGTCCGCTCGGTCATCGCCCAAAAAGGCATTTTACTGGTTGTTAATAATATTAGCGCACATAATCACAATAGGCAGAGTGATAGACAATAGACAGAGAGAATAGACATATTTCCCGTACAATGTTGTCAAAAAAACAATACGAGACAAGCCCGGAATGAGAAATTCTTTACCAAGTAGGTGTTTGTAAGTACTGGTCGTTATAAGCGTGCAGGGGCGTGGGAACTACTTTGAAGTTGGGGGGGCGAACTTTTTGGCAATACTGCGACAAAAATTAAGACTGAAGGGAAGCAATGTGTGCCGCTGTTTTCCATACCCAATGCTGCTTATTGCCAATAGTATGTCATTTATTTTAAAACATGGGTATCAACGTCATATAAGGAAATGGGTCGCCTAACAAGCAAAAATAATAATAGAGAAAAGCTTGTAAACATGAAGAAGGTACTAGGGTCACAAAAAGCCGGAGAAGTAGTACTGGAGCTTTCACCGTGCCTGAATCCAGAACCGGCGGGCTTGGCTGACTCCCGAACCTGAGGTAGCTGGTGGGGTGATGTGCCGGGCTCGCGCCAAGTTGACCATGGCAAAATCATGCATTTAGCATACATTTGGTGCGATTACCTACCATACTTGGCTTCAACCGAGTTATGCTATGCCATGTTTTACGGTGTTATGGTCAATGTTTCAGGTACATTTTTATGAATTTATCGTTATACGGTCGTACTCAAGCAAATGAGCTGGCAAACCAATGCATTTAGAAAACACGCATTTTCAGAGAAAGGGCTTATCTACTTATATATAAGTTAGTTAGTTAGTTAGTTAGTTATTTTGTTTGTTAGTTATAAACTGTTGCCGAATTAAGGTTAAGCCGAATACATGAAGGAATTAAGGAAACACGCGCACTGCCAGAGGTTCGCGTGAACCACGAACTGCCGGGGGAGGGATTCCCCCATAAAATCTTAAACAAACACGTAACGTAGCGACAAGCGAAAAACGATGGTAATAGTTCGAGACAAGCTCTATCGAAAGTGCTTAGGTCATTTTTAGGACAGGTCAATATTGAGGCCAACAAAGGTCACCAAAGGTCAAATTCTGATCTGCTGAGACATTTTAAACTCACATCTGTATCCGCGAGAAGAGCACAGCACGATGTTATGTTCGTCCGTAACGTTTTTAATGGTAGAATCTCGTCAGCGTTTTTATTGCAGTCATTCTCATTGCGCGTACCTTGTCGTACAACCAGGCAGCAAAGTAGTACATTGTTGAATGTGCCATTCCCGAGGGTGAACACTGTAAAGAATGGACTTTTCGTGAGGCTGCCTAGGCAAATTAATCGATTCTTAGAGAGCTTCCCTACAGCGGACATGTTCAGCGAGAGTTTTTACTCATTTCGCAGTAAGGTGAAGCTGTTTGCTGCAGCATTATAGCATATAGCTAGACATACATCAACTGATGTGATCATTGCTAGTCCCAGGCAGTTTTTGTCATTTTTAGCGTATTTTGTATCATCACTCGTTTAGCGTTTATTTTTAGGATTCAGGCAGCGTTTCGTATTTTTCGTATATTCACATGATTTTATCATAGGTATGTATGTTAAGCAGGTGAATGTCAATGTGTAATATCGTGTTTTTGTTTTAAACTTTGACTTCGTCCATCAATGGGTCATCCCGTCGGCGATCTTGAGAAATAAATAAATAAAATAAATAAATAAATTCCGGCTATATGTATATGATTGTCCTTGATCAAACCTCTATATCTCGATAACTAAATTAGAGCGCGACGCGCGAGAAAAAAAACGCAGAAGCCATTTTATTTGAAACCTGCTAACAATTACCTAATTGTTTTTAAGAAATAACTTTTGACAGACGCACGATCGAGTCAAACAGATTTCACATTGTATTTCTCTCGTCGAGACGCATATAATGATATATTGGGTGACCTAGTTAGGCCATATACAAAAATTGGCCTGACCTGAGGTCAGGATCAACTCTTACATCAAGTGATTTGTCTCGACAAGCCGAATACGATGGTGCAAACCCCATTGCTCTATCTTGATTGTGTAAAGAGTTATTTAAGAAAAACCAGGCGTGACTTGGGGGTCACCTGAGTTGACCTCGTAGAGGTCAAATAACAGAAATGTGACATTTAGCTTTGCATTTGGTACAAAAGTGGTGGATCTGGTGAAAATTGGTCAAATTTAGCCATTCCTATATATTTATACGTGTTTTCATTTTTCCCCATTGACTTATAATGGGGAGGTCACGAAATCGACCTGACCTTAGGTCACCGATATAAATACAAATCGAGATAAACGAATTGTAGGTACTTATCACCTGATGACATCCTGTGAGTTTCAAACCGTTTGGTCAATCACTTAGGCTGTGGCACGAACGCAAACATTTTGGAGGTAGAGTCACTTGACTTGACCAGGTGACCTGACCTGAGATGATCCGAGGTCAAAAAAATTTCACACCGTGTGGGTAATTTATGCACAAACAGCTGTGACAAATTTTGTGACGCTGCGCGCCGTCGTTGAAACTCCGGTGACAATGCCCTTGTTCTTATACAGAGTCGAATGATCGTGTAAAAAGTTTTTTTTTTGGGGGGGGGGGGGGTCGCTCCCCCAGCTCCAAAGTGTGGGGGGGGGGCGAGTTGCCTCCACTGCTCCGACGGTTCCCACGTCCCTGTAAGCGTGGAACGCTTATCAACTTTGACTTGAAATATCTCTCGGTAGGAATTTGTATATGCCCAATGTGACAAATTTACAATATATTTTGGTCTCGTCTATCGATTTCAAGTAATAACTCCATTTGTGTAGACAAAGGTGAATATTTCCCTTTAACACGCGCCCTGGAGGGCCTCTGATAATTACACGCCCTGGAGGGGGGGGGGGGGGGGGGTGGATTTCGCCCCTCTCCCTATGATCTCGAAAACTACACAACGTAGCGACAAGTGGAAAGCGGTGTAAGATATCTCAAGACAAGCTGTATCGAAAGTATATCTGTCTTTTTTAAGTCAGGTCAAAATTGAGGTCACCAGAGGTCATCAAATGTCAGATGTTCCAGTTTTAGGACTTCGCATCAAACACCCCCCCCCCCCCCCCACAATATCTCGGGAACTGTGATAGCTAGCAACAAACAGATACAAGCAATAAAAGCCCTTGCAAAATGCAATCCATAGTTTTACTCATATTTGAGCTTAGGTCAATAGTGTAGGCTCCAGAGGTCATCAAATGTCAAAAGGGTTATTTTTTTGGCAAAACTGTTTTTCGCAAATAACTTTTTACCTAGTAAAGATAAATCAATACGTTTGACGCCATCGTGTTTGTCTAGTCAAGGCACTTTGAATCATATTCATGTTGACCAGGTTAGGTCAACTAAGAAATGTGACCTCAGGTCAAAGTCAAGTGGTGACCCACGTAGCTCATGTTGCATATTGGGAGACGTGTCTTGACGAGACAAACATATTGGTACCGTTTTCACTTCTCTATCTTCATTGTGTCGATAGTTATTGACACAACAGTGTTGGCGGTCACGAAATTGACCCGACCTTCAGTCACTGATATTACAAATCAGAGATCACTTATTTGTAGGTATATATGACCTTATGAATTCCTGCAAGTTTCAAACCGATCGGCCTAAAACTGTGGCTGCGGTACTACTGCAAACGTTTTGGAGGTGGGGTCATCACGTGACCTGGTCTGGTGACCTGACTTCAGATGACCCGAGGTCAAGAATGTACATAATGTTGGTAGTTCATTTTAGAACAGGTAGGCATAAAACGGCGGCGCTGCGCGCCGCCGTTTTTGCGCTATCCTTGAAAAACCGGTGGGGTGGGCGGATTTCGCACCTCTCCAGGGCGCGTGTTAGGAGGAATTGTACGGAAAGAACAGAAACATGCTTGCCGCGTTCATAGCTCCAGAGTGTCATGGAAACCTGGAACGTTAATGGCTCTTTTGATGATTTGTGGCAGTTGTATTATACATACCTACTTTAGCTACTTTTGCACTCTTAACCATTCAACATACTTGAACAGTGATTTAAACAATGGTCATGAAGTAAAACTGATCGAGTCTGAGATTGGAATTACCAGATCAGCAAAATCAGTTAGACAAAACGTTACGCATTCCTTAAAACTATTTAACGATTTACTATGATTTCATCCATGGTTGAAATGGTTCACTAGCATGCATATTACACCTTCATTGAACAGAGTTTAGAGCGGCGCCGCGGAAGGGGAGGGGCAACGGTGGCATTAGTCCCCATAGTCCCCAACGGGATCAATGTTGTGCTTCTCACGCCGAGGAGAAGGTTTGAAAGAGTGAAAGACGGAAAATCGGACTATTATGCATTACGTGTGCAAGTGTAACGCTTCCATTTGGGGTTGGCTGCATGATGGGAGTCTGACTGAGCTGTGGATCTGAGACGATGAATTACACTGAGTCTATACAAGCGTCAGTAATCGACTGGAGTTATACGTTCCCAGATTGGATCTGAGACGATGAATTACACTGAGTCTATACAAGCGTCAGTATTCGACTGGAGTTATACGTTCCCAGATTGGATCTGAGACGATGAATTACACTGAGTCTATACAAGCGTCAGTAATCGACTGGAGTTATACGTTCCCAGATTGGATCTGAGACGATGAATTACACTGAGTCTATACAAGCGTCAGTAATCGACTGGAGTTATACGTTCCCAGATTGGATCTGAGACGATGAATTACACTGAGTCTATACAAGCGTCAGTAATCGACTGGAGTTATACGTTCCCAGATTGGATCTGAGACGATGAATTACACTGAGTCTATACAAGCGTCAGTAATCGACTGGAGTTATACGTTCCCAGATTGGATCTGAGACGATGAATTACACTGAGTCTATACAAGCGTCAGTAATCGACTGGAGTTATACGTTCCCAGATTGGATCTGAGACGATGAATTACACTGAGTCTATACAAGCGTCAGTAATCGACTGGAGTTATACGTTCCCAGATTGGATCTGAGACGATGAATTACACTGAGTCTATACAAGCGTCAGTAATCGACTGGAGTTATACGTTCCCAGATTGGATCTGAGACGATGAATTACACTGAGTCTATACAAGCGTCAGTAATCGACTGGAGTTATACGTTCCCAGATTGGATCTGAGACGATGAATTACACTGAGTCTATACAAGCGTCAGTAATCGACTGGAGTTATACGTTCCCAGATTGGATCTGAGACGATGAATTACACTGAGTCTATACAAGCGTCAGTAATCGACTGGAGTTATACGTTCCCAGATTGGATCTGAGACGATGAATTACACTGAGTCTATACAAGCGTCAGTAATCGACTGGAGTTATACGTTCCCAGATTGGATCTGAGACGATGAATTACACTGAGTCTATACAAGCATCAGTAATCGACTGGAGTTATACGTTCCCAGATTGGATCTGAGACGATGAATTACACTGAGTCTATACAAGCGTCAGTAATCGACTGGAGTTATACGTTCCCAGATTGGATCTGAGACGATGAATTACACTGAGTCTATACAAGCGTCAGGTATCGACTGGAGTTATACGTTCCCAGATTGGATCTGAGACGATGAATTACACTGAGTCTATACAAGCGTCAGTAATCGACTGGAGTTATACGTTCCCAGATTGGATCTGAGACGATGAATTACACTGAGTCTATACAAGCGTCAGTAATCGACTGGAGTTATACGTTCCCAGATTGGATCTGAGACGATGAATTACACTGAGTCTATACAAGCGTCAGTAATCGACTGGAGTTATACGTTCCCAGATTGGATCTGAGACGATGAATTACACTGAGTCTATACAAGCGTCAGTAATCGACTGGAGTTATACGTTCCCAGATTGGATCTGAGACGATGAATTACACTGAGTCTATACAAGCGTCAGTAATCGACTGGAGTTATACGTTCCCAGATTGGATCTGAGACGATGAATTACACTGAGCCTATACAAGCGTCAGTAATCGACTGGAGTTATACGTTCCCAGATTGGATCTGAGACGATGAATTACACTGAGTCTATACAAGCGTCAGTAATCGGCTGGAGTTATACGTTCCCAGATTGGATCTGAGACGATGAATTACACTGAGTCTATACAAGCGTCAGTATTCGACTGGAGTTATACGTTCCCAGATTGGATCTGAGACGATGAATTACACTGAGTCTATACAAGCGTCAGTATTCGACTGGAGTTATACGTTCCCAGATTGGATCTGAGACGATGAATTACACTGAGTCTATACAAGCGTCAGTAATCGACTGGAGTTATACGTTCCCAGATTGGATCTGAGACGATGAATTACACTGAGTCTATACAAGCGTCAGTAATCGACTGGAGTTATACGTTCCCAGATTGGATCTGAGACGATGAATTACACTGAGTCTATACAAGCGTCAGTAATCGACTGGAGTTATACGTTCCCAGATTGGATCTGAGACGATGAATTACACTGAGTCTATACAAGCGTCAGTAATCGACTGGAGTTATACGTTCCCAGATTGGATCTGAGACGATGAATTACACTGAGTCTATACAAGCGTCAGTAATCGACTGGAGTTATACGTTCCCAGATTGGATCTGAGACGATGAATTACACTGAGTCTATACAAGCGTCAGTAATCGACTGGAGTTATACGTTCCCAGATTGGATCTGAGACGATGAATTACACTGGGTCTATACAAGCGTCAGTAATCGACTGGAGTTATACGTTCCCAGATTGGATCTGAGACGATGAATTACACTGAGTCTATACAAGCGTCAGTAATCGACTGGAGTTATACGTTCCCAGATTGGATCTGAGACGATGAATTACACTGAGTCTATACAAGCGTCAGTAATCGACTGGAGTTATACGTTCCCAGATTGGATCTGAGACGATGAATTACACTGAGTCTATACAAGCGTCAGTAATCGACTGGAGTTATACGTTCCCAGATTGGATCTGAGACGATGAATTACACTGAGTCTATACAAGCGTCAGTATTCGACTGGAGTTATACGTTCCCAGATTGGATCTGAGACGATGAATTACACTGAGTCTATACAAGCGTCAGTAATCGACTGGAGTTATACGTTCCCAGATTGGATCTGAGACGATGAATTACACTGAGTCTATACAAGCGTCAGTAATCGACTGGAGTTATACGTTCCCAGATTGGATCTGAGACGATGAATTACACTGAGTATATACAAGCGTCAGTATTCGACTGGAGTTATACGTTCCCAGATTGGATCTGAGACGATGAATTACACTGAGTCTATACAAGCGTCAGTATTCGACTGGAGTTATACGTTCCCAGATTGGATCTGAGACGATGAATTACACTGAGTCTATACAAGCGTCAGTAATCGACTGGAGTTATACGTTCCCAGATTGGATCTGAGACGATGAATTACACTGAGTCTATACAAGCGTCAGTATTCGACTGGAGTTATACGTTCCCAGATTGGATCTGAGACGATGAATTACACTGAGTCTATACAAGCGTCAGTAATCGACTGGAGTTATACGTTCCCAGATTGGATCTGAGACGATGAATTACACTGAGTCTATACAAGCGTCAGTAATCGACTGGAGTTATACGTTCCCAGATTGGATCTGAGACGATGAATTACACTGAGTCTATACAAGCGTCAGTAATCGACTGGAGTTATACGTTCCCAGATTGGATCTGAGACGATGAATTACACTGAGTCTATACAAGCGTCAGTATTCGACTGGAGTTATACGTTCCCAGATTGGATCTGAGACGATGAATTACACTGAGTCTATACAAGCGTCAGTAATCGACTGGAGTTATACGTTCCCAGATTGGATCTGAGACGATGAATTACACTGAGTCTATACAAGCGTCAGTAATCGACTGGAGTTATACGTTCCCAGATTGGATCTGAGACGATGAATTACACTGAGTCTATACAAGCGTCAGTATTCGACTGGAGTTATACGTTCCCAGATTGGATCTGAGACGATGAATTACACTGAGTCTATACAAGCGTCAGTATTCGACTGGAGTTATACGTTCCCAGATTGGATCTGAGACGATGAATTACACTGAGTCTATACAAGCGTCAGTAATCGACTGGAGTTATACGTTCCCAGATTGGATCTGAGACGATGAATTACACTGAGTCTATACATGCGTCAGTATTCGACTGGAGTTATACGTTCCCAGATTGGATCTGAGACGATGAATTACACTGAGTCTATACAAGCGTCAGTAATCGACTGGAGTTATACGTTCCCAGATTGGATCTGAGACGATGAATTACACTGAGTCTATACAAGCGTCAGTAATCGACTGGAGTTATACGTTCCCAGATTGGATCTGAGACGATGAATTACACTGAGTCTATACAAGCGTCAGTATTCGACTGGAGTTATACGTTCCCAGATTGGATCTGAGACGATGAATTACACTGAGTCTATACAAGCGTCAGTAATCGACTGGAGTTATACGTTCCCAGATTGGATCTGAGACGATGAATTACACTGAGTCTATACAAGCGTCAGTAATCGACTGGAGTTATACGTTCCCAGATTGGATCTGAGACGATGAATTACACTGAGTCTATACAAGCGTCAGTAATCGACTGGAGTTATACGTTCCCAGATTGGATCTGAGACGATGAATTACACTGAGTCTATACAAGCGTCAGTAATCGACTTGAGTTATACGTTCCCAGATTGGATCTGAGACGATGAATTACACTGAGTCTATACAAGCGTCAGTAATCGGCTTGAGTTATACGTTCCCAGATTGGATCTGAGACGATGAATTACACTGAGTCTATACAAGCGTCAGTAATCGACTTCAGTTATACGTTCCCAGATTGGATCTGAGACGATGAATTACACTGAGTCTATACAAGCGTCAGTAATCGACTGGAGTTATACGTTCCCAGATTGGATCTGAGACGATGAATTACACTGAGTCTATACAAGCGTCAGTAATCGACTGGAGTTATACGTTCCCAGATTGGATCTGAGACGATGAATTACACTGAGTCTATACAAGCGTCAGTAATCGACTGGAGTTATACGTTCCCAGATTGGATCTGAGACGATGAATTACACTGAGTCTATACAAGCGTCAGTAATCGACTGGAGTTATACGTTCCCAGATTAAAGTTGCCGACTGTAGTGCAGTTTAGTGTAGTGTATGTAGAGTGTAGGTAACAAATCGCTTTACTTGACTGCTGAGGCGCAGACTCTGTGTACATATGTGTTTGCGTCGTGTACACAGTCTTAGACATATACGTGGACACTGGTTGGCCCCTACGGAGACTAGCGTAGGCTCACGTTCTCCGAGATCGACTTGTAATCAATCCCACGAGAGCAATATAAACCCAATCAGCTCTGCTTTTGGCCAGAAGTTGCACGTTGCCGGGCTGAAACTCGTGCACAGAATGACACAAATGTCAAACAGCCGACCACCGGCACTGGGAGGCCGTTAAGTTACGGGGATGTCAAGTAGCAACGCAAACTTGGACAGGTAGAGGTCATCTCTTGCGGAGACGGCCAAAGTTAGCCAAAAGAAATCACTGCCTCGCATCGCATGTGATCCGAGGGAATTGCCTGGAGAGTTGCCTGGCATGTGATCCGAGCGAGTTGCCTGGAGAGTTGCCTGGCATGTGATCCGAGATGGTTGCCTGGAGAGTTGCCTGGCATGTGATCCGAGCGATTTGCCTGGAGAGTTGCCTGGCATGTTATCCGAGAGAGTTCCCTGGAGAGTTGCCTGGCATGTGATCCGAGGGAGTTGCCTGGAGACTTGCCTGGCATGTGATCCGAGCAAGTTGCCTGGAGAGTTGCCTGACATGTGATCCGAGCGAGTTGCCTGGAGAGTTGCCTGGCATGTGATCCGAGAGAGTTGCCTGGAGAGTTGCCTGGCATGTGATCCGAGAGAGTTGCCTGGAGAGTTGCCTGGCATGTGATCCGAGCGAGTTGCCTGGAGAGTTGCCTGGCATGTGATCTGAGAGAGTTGCCTTGAGAGTTGCCTGGCATGTGATCCGAGAGAGTTGCGTGCACTGGACAGCAGAGGGACAGACGATCTCATCGCTGCAGTTTCAATACAATATGTGAAGCAAACTTTGGAGGAGAGACCAGTGAAGGCTCCTACAGTTCTGCAGTACGACGGAGGTCCCATGAGGGTACCAACTGGCACCCCTTCTGCACTCACCGGATGCTCACGTGCATATCAATTAGGTGGGAGCCATGACGGTGAGAAATTGTGGAAGCCGGTTTCATGTCCTATCCACACACCGGTTTTATTACACCCAGCTCGAACCGTTCTTGGACACGAATCTGGCAGGCGGGATTCGTCCTCTGCAGTCTGTTCCAACATACTGCCGCTGCGGTAGCAAGCGGGCTGCCCGGCTGCGCTTGGAAACTGCATCTGAGGTTTATGTATGACGTCACCTCTCAGGCCGGTATTCACATTGTAAATTATGTAGATTATGTAAAGATTAAGTAGCCTAGCTACACTTTTGGGACCTAGGTTACGCATACTTTTGCTGCCTTTTTAGGAGCGATTAATGTTATTTTTCCGAAACAAATACATACCTTTGTCATATAAATCGACTTGGTAATTTTCAAATTCAGCGCACAAGCGACATTACACTCATTAGCAGTAGTGCGGAGTGGTGCGGAGTTTGAAAAAGACTCGGTTTCTGGTAAATACATTGTAAACCAAATATAGCCTTTTGTACTCCTATATTTTTTAAGATCAGGTAGGCAGGTGCAAAAAGCAGGGAATCAAGTGGACTTAAATTAGTACCTTCGCAGCGTGCTTTAAATTTCTGGTATTACTCGCGCCGTGCCGGGGAGGGGGGGGGGGGGGGGGGAGGGCGTTTAGACGCCACACAAAGGTGTTTAGAAGATGGCGAGAAAAAAAACAGCGGAACGCAGCGCCGCCATTTTTGGCACAGATATTAGGGCATTAGTTTCCCACACAGAGTAAAATTCTTGACCTCGGGTCATCTCAGGTTAGGTCACCAGGCCAGGTCACGTGACCCCACCTCAAAAAAATGTTTGCGGTCGTACCACAGCCACAGTTTTTGGCCGATCGATTTCGTACTTACTGGATTTCATAAGGGCAATAGTACCTACAATTCTTTTATCTCCGATTTTGCATATCGGTGACCTAAGGTCGGGTCAATTTCGTGACCTCCCATTATAAGTCAATGGGGAAATAATCAAATGCTTCCTATTCTGAAGATACGCATTATATCAGCCCAATTCCTTCTGGATCATGTTATCTTAGGCTATTCTGAAAGTTCCGGTTGCAATTGTTGGCCAGTGGCCCCATGCAGGGTCAGATGAGGTCATCCGAGGTCACCAACACTTTTTTGTTAATAACTCTCGACAAAATCAAGATAGAGAAGTTAAACCTGCACTAATGTGTTAGTCTTGTCGCAGCACGTCTCCTAATGTGTAACATGACCTAATTGGGTCATCACTTGACCTTGACCTGAGGTCAAATTTCTAAGTTGACCTAACCTGGGCATCATGACTATGATTCGAAGTGCCTTGACAAGACAAACACGATAGCGTCAAAACTAGTGCCTTAACTTTATTAGGTAAACAGTTATTTGTGAAAAACAGTTTTGGCAAAAATAGCCTTTTTGACCTTCGATGACCTCTGGAGCCTAAACTATTAACCTGAGCTAAAAGATGAGCGCATTTAGCGATTGCTTTGTTCCAGAGATTTATATAATTTGCTCTTGTTTGTTCCTAGCTATCATAGTTCCCGAGATATTTGGGGGTTTCTGGAGCAAAGTCCTGGAACTGAAAAATCTGATCTTTGATGACCTCTGGTGACTTCAATATTGACCTGAGAAGCAAATCCCAGGGATGGTTTCAAAATGCATTTTGACGAGCTTTCGAACAGTGTCTTCGGCTTGTTTTTACGTTCCACAGGAGCCAAGTTAGAGGGGGCGTCAAACACCCCCCGGCACGGCGAAGCTGGAGCCGAGCACCGGCACGGCGCGGGTTAATAAGGTACTCGGTAAAATGTTCAAAAGTAGGTCGCCTGGAGCATTGGCTAAAGCCTTGCAAACAAATGCCTCAGACCCGCTAGATTCCTGTAACGTGCGTCTCGCTGTACGTTAATTTTTTGCATTTTCTTTGAATATCCTCCATGACTATCTTCCTTGTCCATCATCTTCCCATCTCGCCTTGTCACGGTGTTCACCTGCACTCACACCCATACGTGGTTAGAAATAGTAAGCTTAATACACAGCTTTCATTTAGGAACTGGGGCATTCCACGACAAAACGAACAATTTTTCTCTCTCCAAATTTGACACCCGATCATTTCTGATTTTGATAAAAATGTGCGTATAGGGTAATATTACGCGCAGAAAACGACTGTCACAATCGTAGACCTCTCAGGTCACTCGTTTTTGATTTATCGACTCGGGAATTTGGAAAAGTCACTAAGCAAGGCTAACTTTGATGAGCTGAACTCGTACTCTCTTGATTGCAATTCCCAAAAACTGTATATTGTTAAAATGACAAAGATATGACAAATATTTTGGCTATCTCATGTTATCAAAATTGTGATTTTGTGATGTCATGATTTTCTGATATATTTTTGGGTCATTTTTGGTTACCCCTAGCGCCTTGCAAGTCGAAAATATTTTGACGTCAAAAACATCTTTGATCAATTAGCTTTCAGTAAAAAATGCTTGTTTTTTGTGTATAATTTCAAAGATTATAATTGCATGATAATTGGGAGCAGATTCTGCTCCCTGACCTAAATATATATCCTAGAGACTCAGGGCTAGTCGCAAACGATTCGCCGTGGTTTTAACTACACAATTTTACTATTAACAGTGAAAAAGGCCCCCTTTTTCACTGTTAATAGTAGGCAGGGGACCGAGAAGAAGCGACAATTTGAGTGAACGTAGAGGTTTTAACCTCTATAACTTGGATGACTTTAAAGAAAATGGCCTAAAATTGTCGAGAACCATGTTTTCGATTATGCTGAACTTGAACATTGTCAATATTTTTGTTTTATAAATTTTAACAAAATAAAAATTTCGAAAAATAATTGTCAAACAAATTATTTTATTACCGAGCGGGCGCGAAGCTCGCGTGATATTTCTCGTCAACTTACTAGACAAATTTACATTTGACACGGCCCGACCCGGCCCGACCCGTCCCGACCTGGCCCAACCCGGCTCCAACCGGCCTGACCCGGACCGAACCGGCCCGATCCGACCCGGCCCGGCCCGGCCATACAGAAGCTTTTCGGAAGCTAATAACTTTGCAACCCCTGCTCCGATTGAGATCGGACTTTCACCATTGGATAAGACCATCAAATCAATTTTGATTTTGTTATGGTGCGTTCTAATAGGGGTGATACCACAGCGCGTGGCACCCACAGACGTCGAAATGAACAAAAATCATTCTTAATCAAAAATGGCTTGATTTATCTAAGCATTTGTATTGTATACGCTGAAGCATGCAGCCACTCAGGACGTACTCCCTTTTGGCTGATTCGAGAAAGGAGATGATGTAGAATTTAATCAAACTTAATTTGTATGTTGGCATGCATGGAGGCCTGGCAATTTTTATGGAGGACTAAAAGGACTAAAAGGACTATGACTTACTACCACGTGTGCTCCCGTACCGTTTCATATTTCAAACCTGTTTTAGCTTTACCAGTGCGCGCCCGCTCGGTCATCGTCCAAAAAGTCGTTTTACTGGTTTAAATATGTATTATTTTTATTTTTATTAAATTTATATCTAATTTTTATTTAATTTTTATTTAATCCTGAAACACAAATCAACTATTGCTAACTCAAATTCATCAGATCTACTTTAGAATGTCTCCAGAAATGTAAAAAATATGCCCAAAAGCAAGCCACAATATTGTTTTTCTTCTTCTCGTTTATCCCACTTAAGGGCTAGTTTATTGTGATTAACAGCAAATCAAACTAAGCACACTACACACTTAACAGCGTGCCAAAGTAGCATAGGTAGGTGACCTCGTCCACTTCAGAACAACACAGACATAACGTTACAACAGCGTGCGGTACAGCAGCACACGGAGACGGCGACGCGCGCGGCGGCGGAAAACGGAGGCAACGGCGAGCAGGACGGCAGCACACGACTTGGCAAAGGCAGCTCTCAGACGCTTCAGTTGTCGGGGCTTCTCCTGCACTCTGGTCTCAACTCGCGCCCAACCAGCAGCGACCCGACGTCAGCCGACGCGCGGCGCCCGAAGACAGGGAGGCAAAGCGTTACCGGCGAGGGATAGGATGTCTGGGAGAGTCTTTGGATTAAGGAGCACTGGGTGGAGGGAGCGATTGAAGCATGTCATATTCTTAAGTGTATGTATGCATGTATGTATGTATGTATGTATGTATGTATGTATGTATGTATGTATGTATGTATGAATGTGTGTGTGTATGTATGTATGTATGTATGTATGTATGTATGTATGTATGTATGTATGTATCTATGTATGTATGTATGTATGTATGTATGTATGTATGTATGTATGTATGTATTTATGTATGTATGTATGTATGTATGTATGTATGTATGTATGTATGTATGTATGTATGTATGTATGTATGTATGTATGTATGTATGTATGTATGTATGTATGTATGTATGTATGTATGTATGTATGTATGTATGTATGTATGTATGTATGTATGTATGTATGTATGTATGTATGTATGTATGTATGTATGTATGTATGTATGTATGTATGTATGTATGTATGTATGTATGTATGTATGTGTGTGTGTGTGTGTGTGTGTGTGTGTGTGTGTGTGTGTGTGTGTATGTATGTATGTATGTATGTATGTATGTATGTATGTATGTATGTATGTATGTATGTATGTATGTATGTATGTATGCATGTATGTATGTATGTATGTATGTATGTATGTATGTATGTATGTATGTATGTATGTATGTATGTATGTATGTATGTATGTATGTATGTATGTATGTATGTATGTATGTATGTATGTATGTATGTATGTATGTATGTATGTATGTATGTATGTATGTATGTATGTATGTATGTATGTATGTATGTATGTATGTATGTATGTATGTATGTATGTATGTATGTATGTATGTATGTATGTATGTATGTATGTATGTATGTATGTATGTATGTGTGTATGTATGTATGCATGTATGTATGTATGTATGTATGTATGTATGTATGTATGTATGTATGCATGTGTGTATGTATGTATGTATGTATGTATGTATGTATGTATGTATGTATGTATGTATGCATGTATGTATGTATGTATGTATGTATGTATGTATGTATGTATGTATGTATGTATGTATGTATGTATGTATGTATGTATGTATGTATGTATGCATGTATGTATGTATGTATGTATGTATGTGATGTGTGTCTGCATATCGATGCAGTTATTGGTCACAATTTGCGATGTGATTGTTGTGCTATCTCATTCGTGTGTAGTTTTCTAAGTGATTTTAATTGTTTCCATTTATCATTATGTTTGACTATTTTGTTTGCTAGTCTAGCGGAGTGAAACTCCTTGTCAGCTTCCAATTTAAAGCTATTTAGAAACTGCTGTAGTGATGGTTTGCAGTTATGCTGTCTAGCACTGTATATGGTTATTTTTGCTACGCTGTATATAATTATTTGTATATCATCACAGTCGCCCAGATTCGGAAAGAACCATGTCCCTTTCCTTATTTGTATACGAGTCCGAAATGCGAAGCAAGTGTATTTGATATTTTAGAAATGAAGTTTTGCACCGCCATACACTCACAGAAAAGATGATATGTTGTCTCTTCATGTGAATAGCAAAATGTACATACATTGGCATCAGCTTTGCCTATTATGTGTAAACATTTGTTTGTGGTTATAATTCTTGAAATTAAACGAAAGTGGAAAGCTTTAATATATGTGTTTTTAGTAGCCGCACTTACGTCTAGCATTCTTCCCGGATGAAAATTATTTATATCTCTAATCCACTTTCCCTCCAGGTTTTTCTGTGATTTCTCATACTTCTTTCTTAGACACGTGATATATGTGTTATATGTAATACGTGAAATTCTAGCGTTCCCAAGCACTATTCTTATTTTATGAGATATACGAGGGTAGACGATACGTGATTTATAGTTTGACTCTTTCACAATGCTTGGAATATTTCTAATGAGAGACGCAAAAAACATTACATCATGGAACGCCACAGTATTTATCTGTGGTGATTTCAACTTCGATCCTTTCAAAGCGGACGAGGACAATATTGTTCAAAATTTTCTCAGTATTTCCCTTGTATATGGCTTCCTACCTACAATCTGTAAGACAACCAGACTAGCAGAAAATAGATGGTCACTTATTAATAACATATTCTCCAATAATATTGACTTGATTGATAGATCCCACATAATTTGTGATGACTGTTCAGATCATTTTCCAGTATATATTACATGTAACACCCCAGTCTCAAAACCTTCCACTAAGTCAATAGAACGTCGAACAATATTTAACTTTAGGAAAATAAATGACTTAAAAAATCACTTAGTAGAATCCTTGGCGGAATTCACAAACATATCAGACCCTGAACTGGCCTGTAGTCAATTACTGCAAGCATACACAGACGGGATTGACAAATTTAGCTTTAAAATCAAACAAAATCGAAAGTCGACCCCAGTAAATCCCTGGATCACCCCAGCGATTCTCTCATTCATTAACAGACGCCATGAGCTTTTTGCCGTCAAATGCATATATCCAACTGAACAAAACGAAAGCAAATATAGAAACTATAGAAACGTATTAAACAATATCATAAGAGCAGCCAAACGTAAGTTCATTGAAACGGAACTTGAGAAGCATAAAGAAAACCCTCGTAAAATATGGGACATAATCAAAAGCGTAAGTAAGGGTAAAACCCAAGAGTTTCAGTTCCCATCATGCTTCCAAGGAATGCTAGGCGAGGAGATAAAAGACCCCAAAAAATTGCTAATGAATTCAACAACTTTTTCACATCTATTGGTGAAAAACTACAAGAGAAAACTCCTCCTACAGAGGAAGACCCTGTCATTAATATTACAAAAGTTGCAGACTCACCACTCGGTGATTTTGAGGCCATTAGTGTAGATGAACTAAAATCCATTATAACTAACTTGCAAAAATGTTGGGGCAGGGATCGACGGAATAAATGCCAAAATATTCAAAGGAACATATATCAGCATCATCAATCAGTTAACCCATCTAGTAAATATATGTTTAGGTAACGGTGTTTTTCCAAAACAACTAAAGATTGCCATGATCAAACCAATATATAAAGCAAATGCAAAACAGATGTTTAATAACTACAGACCAATTAGCATACTTCCATATATTTCCAAAATTCTTGAGAAGGTAATATATATCAGGCTTACTAACTTTCTAACTATGAATAATCTCATAAGCAATTATCAATTTGGTTTTCAGATAGGCCTATCTACATACATGCCACTCGTGTTGTTGCAAGACAAGATTACAAAGGCCTTTGAAACAGGAAATGCAACATGTGGCATCTATTTGGACCTTCGAAAGGCCTTTTATACAGTTAATTCGAGCATACTTATAGCAAAACTTAAAAAATATGGTGTAAGAAGTACAGCCCTGAGGTTGATTACATCATACTTAACAGAACGCAAACAATGTGTAATAGTTAATGAAAATACTTCCGAACTACGCCATATTAATATTGGAGTGCCACAAGGTTTCATCCTAGGACCATTACTATTCATCATATATATGAATGACCTTCCAAACACTTTCAATAATGCCACTTGCTTACTCTATGCGCACGACACCGCTCTTTTCTTTGAAAGCAACAATGCAACGCACCTGCAATCAATAATTAATGAAGAGCTCCCCAAAATAAGTAAGTGGTTAAACATGAATAAGCTCTCCTTGAATACTGATAAAACTTTTTGCCAACTCTATAGCAACTCAAGTAAAATCACAAATCTGGATGTTGTTATAAATGGTAAGAATATCAAATTTGTTGATGTAGTTAAATGTCTTGGTGTATACATAGACAACAAACTCTCTTGTCGCTATCATATAAATCACCTTGCAAGCATCATTGGCCGAAGCATAGGGATTATCTACCGCTCTAAGTTCGTACTTGGGCGGAAACCATTACTTTTGCTCTACAACTCTCTTATATTGCCATATATAAATTACTGTTGCATTGTCTGGGGTAATACTTTTCCCACATATATAAGCAGAATATAAATTTTGCAAAAAAAGCTGTGCGAATTATAACCAGTAGCAATAGACTTGCTCATGCTGGTTCACTATTCAAGGACCTCAAATTACTGAAGGTGCAAGATATAGCCAAGCTACAAATACTTGTTCTAATCCACAAAAAGATAAAAGGAACATTGCCAACAAGATTAGATCTACTTTTCAATATAAAGGAGCAACGAGAAACCGATACCAGAACTATTCAACATGTAATTGAACCTTTCTCATATAAACTTTATAGAACACAAACTATAGGATGGCAGGGCACTATAGTTTGGCTTGACTATAGGATGGCTTGCCTCAAACTATAGGATACCTCAAACTATAGGATGGCTTGAACAACAACAAACAAGCCTATGGAATTATATCATAATTCCTGTTTCCTTTAATATGTGATGTTCCTTCCTCGAAACATATCATTAAGCAAGTCACCAAAAAACACTTCCTGCAATCTTACATTTAGCAATGATTGCATTCTGTAGCATAACATGTATAATTCATGACTAAGCACATATGTGGTATGTATGTATGTATATGTATGCATATGTGTGTGTGTATATATGTATATGTGTATATGTATATGTATATATATATATATATATATATATATATATATATATATATATATATATATATATATATATATATATATGTGTGTGTGTGTGTGTGTGTGTGTGTGTGTGTGTGTGTGTGTGTGTGTGTGTGTGTGTGTGTGTGTGCGTGTGTGCATATCATAATAACACTGCGTGCATCATTCATACTATCGTATACTCACATTGAACAAATACTTATAATAACACATCAAGCATTGTCATCAAATACCTCGAAGCATTGCAACTTAAAAACAAATAAAGTTTAGTTACACAAGCTTCACAGGTTATAATTATTAGTTATATAATTAAATAATTAGCCATATAGTATATAGCTATTGTAAGGTATAGCACAAGTAAGTTATAGTTAAATATAGTTACACAATAAATCAGGGATGGAAATATATATTGGTTTTGACCAATATAAATACCTGTATTTCTTGTATACCTTCTTGAAGTATAATTCATTTGATATCATTCGCGTAAGCCACCCCGACTAACTGGCGCTGGAACCTGGGTGAGACCGAACAGCAACAAGCTTTGCTTAGCTGGGAGGACTCATCGGGTTCCAGCAAAGACCTTCTGCTTGCCTAGACCAGGACCTGCCTTGCCCATCCTTTGTATGAATGAAAGTGTATCCTGTCTCACTGTCTGGCAAACCTTTCTTGATATCAACGAGATCGGGCAGCAGACAGTGAGACAACCCCTTGCGATCCTTACTAACTCGGTTATGTATGTGCAAATGTGAGAATGTACTATTCCCAGGGGGCGTAGTTGGGGGGGGGGGGGCAGTCGCTTGCTGATTTCAGCAGCGACTACTTTCTGCCTTCTTTTTTACCACAGCTAACACACCACCACCCTCCTCTCTTCATTGTTTTTTATATTTTATTCTTCCATTTCATAGCTGGGAGTGCCGCGACATTTTCTCTTTTGTTTTCTGGTGTTCACGTAAGGTGATGTGCGTCGTTGGGATAGAGGGCGGGGGCACTCCTGGTCACCTGTTCATGGGTGGCGGCATAGAAAAAAGAAAAGACAAAATAGCAGAGAAACGTCATGCGAATACCATACACTGTTTCTATCTCTTCTTTAGTATATAGAGTTCCTTTTGTGTTGTTTTTGAGGTCTGCAACAAATCTCAAACCTTAGTTATCCCATGTTTTTACGATGCCTTTAGGAAATTTTGAAACATTTGTGAACCAAAGTTTTTCAGTTAATATTTCTTCACTGTTTGGAATGGATAAACCGCAAAACTCCCTCCATGCTCCGATTACCTCTTTCCAAAAGGGGTTTGCTATCTTATTTTTCATTTAGGAAAGAGCTGTGGTTCCATATGTTAGTAGTTCATGAATGGGGGAAGTTCTTTCCTAATTATAATGGCCCAGTTATGCTGGGACGTGTAAAGTCTTCTTATCCATTTCGTTTTCATACTTTTAACGAAACTGCAGACATCAATCATTTCTAGTTCATCTTGTTCGAGCCCTTGCACAATTTTAGATCGTTTAACACTGCCGTTTTTATCCCCCATCGCAACCGAAATAGTGCTGTTTCAATCTGCATTGTGTCTTTTTTCGAAGGCGCGGGTAGTGCTAAAAATAAATGAACCAGTTGGGATATAAGCAAAGATTTAATGACAGTAATTTTACCGATAATCGTTATATGTCTTCTTTTGCATTGCAAAATAAATTTTTCGATTACGGGTAGTCTATACTTCAGGTTTGTTGTGATTATGGATTGGTTGTTGCTATTAAAAACTATGCCTAGGATTTTTAGTTCGTTAACCCTATTTGTAACAGGGAGGGGGGGGGGCGGATTCCGCCCCCCCCCCTCATGTTTTTCGCAGATATCTCCAGAACGGCTGGGAGCAGCCCCATGCAATTTTGGGACTTTTCATAGAATTGAATACTGCATTTGGAGTCAAAATTTGGAGTTCTTAACCTGAACAGAGGTGGTTCCAGGGCACAGTTTTGGGTGGGTTCGGAGGCGACATTTGGCGATAATACGAAAATGCGATCTTCACGGTTTCTTCCTAACTGCCTCAAGTATGAAGGAGTTACATCGGTTTACGGTGATTGCAACAAGTGCAAATTAGTTGATGTTAATGAAATATCATAAAAATTGCATGGCAGAGGCGGTTTCAGGGGCTTGACAGGGGGGGGGGGGGGGTCCAGGAAGTATTCAATGCTTGGCGGGAAGCCAATAGAGCGATGTAAGGGGCATTTATAGCTATCAAGATGTAAAAGATACATATTATTGCAAGGAAATTAAGAGGCATAGGCGTGCAATGACATAACATACTGCAGTTTTCGGATGAAACACGCACCACAGGCTACTCTACGAACGATTATAAGATAATAGACGAGTCCAGGTAGGGTAAAAGGGGGGTAAGCAATGTTAATTGAAGTTGTAAGTGAAATAGTCACTGTTGACTAGTTAGTATCATAATAGCGGATAATATACTTATCAAAAGGTCTTGCGCCGCCCTAGTTTGGATCCTGGATACGCCTATGATGAAGTACAACATACAAAAAGGAACTATCTACGATCAGTAATATATTTATAGTGCTGGGTAGCAACTTGTCTGCGGTTAATATTTTTTCCCAATTTGACCTTCCTTTTTCACTAACCTGGTACCGCCTATGGCAACAAATATGGTTTATAACTGCTTTTTCTAATGTCACAATCACATACCATTTAATTTATTTAAATAAAAAAACATAAAAAAATGGTTTTATTACGCATTTACTTCACCCCCATATTGAGTGACCTGCACACGCCTATGATTTTTGCATTTTCAAACGTCACCGTCATATATCAATTTCCAATTAAATATCTATCGATTGCTATTAGTTGTGTTAAAATCGGTCGATAAACATGAAAGCTATGTTCGATCAAAAATACCACTAATTTTTTTAGTTTTTGCCCCCCTATCCATTTTTTTAAATGTAGATCGTGTTTAGGGGAACCAAACACAGTTTCATTTTTGAAAATTGGACGGGTAGATCTCGAGATCTCTGGGGGGGCGGAATCCGCCCCCCTGTTACAAATAGGGGTAGCCAGGAGCCTGTTACAAATATGGTTAACGTATTGTATCCCATTGGAATCAGCTTGTGTATGTAATGAATGATAATTATTCCCGATTGGGAGACATTTGGTCTTGTCCACATATAATTGCAAACATGACAAGGATGAAACATTTTTATTTCTGATATTGCACCAGTTATTGATTGTTTGTCGTTAAGGAACAAAATTAAATCGTCGGCATACTGGGAGAGTCGTACTTCTATTTCGTTGTGAATTGTGATGCCGCGTATTACCGTCGATTTCCGGATGTGATTTGCTAAAGGTTCCACAGCAAGATCGCCCTACGGGAGCTTTTTCACCTTCGCCCTACGGGGGGGGGGGGGCTGACAGGCCCCCCTGTTAACTTCCACACCAAACAACTTAGAGCAATGCGGTTAGAACCAGCATGTTGCCTGTCATGAGAGGAATCGAACAGTATGCGATTTTTGGGTTTCAGGTCAACGGGTGACCTTCCAGGTCAAGTGAATGACCTCAGATTTACCACGTCCAGAACAGCGATTTTGCTCTTCAGAAAACCTAAAAATAAGAAATTGATAAACGTAAATAAAAAGGCATGTTCCTAGACCAGTTGTGGCTCAGAAATACAAAAAAAAGTAATTATTTGTTCGTATCTTGTCAACAAAAGGCCAAAAAACGTTATTTAAAAAAATAAAGTCATCAGTTTCTTACACTTAGAGCCATCACTCAGTCAAAAATGAAGATATTGCTTTGAAATTTGTTATGGGTATTGTCCATACTCGGTTCTCTCACATATATTCCGGTTTTTCTCAAATCATATTTCTTGGATTTTAGGGGTCAAAAACCCAAAATTTTGGAAATTCGAGATTGCCATTTTAACGAGAATGCCATTTTGTATCTTTGGTGTATTGCGTTTACAATTTGTTTTCAAACTCTGTTTTTTACGATTTTTAAAATATTTTTCATTTTTGTACCAACATGACGTCATCAAAACATGATTATCTCGCCAACTACTCAACCAATTTTAATTAAATTTTTCCAGCCTACGTATAATTGTTGTAAACTCAGCTAACAAAAATTCCAGCAAGATGCACCGCATGTGTAAAAAGTTATTCAAGAAAAACCTCAGGGGGGGGCCTGTCAGCCCCCCCCCCGTAGGGCGAGGGTTAAAGAGGTATCCTGACGCCGGATCCACTTATCTTATTCCACGATTCATGCCAATGTTTTCACCTAGATATCCATCTAAAAGTATTCGCGAAAAGTTATCCTGGTTTAAGTAAGCAAGCTGCAGCAAATTTGTATAGTTTTCTCCAAAGTTACAACACTGTAGAGATTTAATAAGAATTTACATGATATACTCTCGAATGCCGTTTCAAAGTCTGCTGCTACTATGAAACCAGCGCTGTTTTCATCATTTACCTTTTGGATAACGTCATACACTAACCTACTGTTCTCTGCTATGCAACGACCCTTAACCCTCGCCCTACGTGGGGGGTCCTAAAACGACCACCCCTGACGGTTTTCTTGCATAACTTTCAGACATGCGGCGCATCTTGCTGAAATTTTCAGTAGCTAAGTATACAACAATAAAACAAAATATACGTGTGCTGTAATTTTTTTTATTGAAATTGGTTGAGAAATTTGGGAAATAATGATGTTTTGATGACGTCATGTTGGCGGAAAAACGACAAATGTTTGGAAAATCGTAGAAAACAGAGTTTTCAAGCAAGTTACAAACGCAATTAAGCAAGGATATAACATGATATAAAATTATATAAAAAATGCTTCTTTAAAATGGCAATCTCGGATTTGCGAATCTTTGGGTTTTTGACCTTTAAAATGAACAAAAACCACCAATGTTTTTAGAAAAATCACCACAAAATCAAAATTTCAAAGAAGTTAAAGAACCGGAATATATGTAAGAAAACCGAGTATGGACAATACTCAAACCAAATTTCAAAGAAATATCTCTATTTTTGATTGAGTGATGGCTTCCTAAGTGTAAGAAATTCATGACGTCATTTTTTGTAATAACTTTTGTTTACTTTTTTTGAACAGATACGAATAAATCATTACTTTTTCTGTATTTCGGAGACAAAACTGGTCTAGGAACATGCCTTTGTATTTACATTTATCAATTTCTAATTTTGAGGTTTTCTGACAGCAAAATCGCTGTTCTGGACGTGGTCGATCGAGGTCATTCACTTGACCTGGAAGGTCACTCGGTGACCCAAAACCTGACAATTGCATACTGTTAGATTCCAAACATGACAGGCAACATGTTGGTTCTTACCGCGTTGCTCTATATTGCTTGGTTTGGAAGTAAACAGGGGGATCTTTTTAGGACCCCCGTAGGGCGAAGGTGAAAAAAGCTCCCGTAGAGCGAGGGTATGCTGATTGCGATGGTGATAAATATCGTTCATTACACTTTTTAATCTATTTGTTACAGCAGCAGAAATTATTTTGAAGTCTACGTTCAGCAGGGAAATGGGTCGCCATCCTTTGACTGTATTTGGAGATTTACCGGCTTTAGGGATTAAGGTTATTATAGCTTCTCTGTGGGAACAAGGTATAGAGCCTTCTACTAAACTTCGCTGAAAAGCGCGGATCAGGAAGATGCCCAATTGATCCCAAAACTGTTTAAAGAAACTCGCAGTGAATCCATTTGATCCTGGTGATTTTCCATTTTTCATAGACATTAGAGCTGTACTTAATTCCTGCATTGATATAGGTTCTTCAAGTACTTGCTTTTGTTAATTACTGAGCTTGTGCTTAATATTACGTTTAATGAATTCAGTTGCGCTTGAATTATCCCGCGCACTGCAGGGGCTTTGCGCCGAACACGAACTGCAGGGGGGGGGGGGGGTTGATTTCCGCCCCCCCGTGAGATCTCGAAAAATACGCTACGTAGCGAGAAGCGGAAAAAAGCATTTAATAGCTTCATACATTTTTATCGAAAGTATTGCAGTGTTATTTTAGGTCAGGTTAAAATTGAGGTTACCAGAGGTCATCAAAGGTCAAATTTTCCAGTTTTTCCTGTTTTAGGACATCGGTCCAGAAATTCCCATATATCTCAGAATGAATGCTAGTTAGAAACAAACGGAAAAAAGCAAACGCCAGCCAGTGAAATTTGCAATCGCTAAGGTGACCTCATATTTGATCTCAGGTCAATATTAAAGGCACCAGAGGTCAGAAAAGGAAAAATGCCGTTTTTTTGCTAAATGTTTTTTTGCAATTAACTTTTTGCTTAATACAGATAACGAAAAACTGTTTACGCCATTGTGTTTATCTTGTCAAGGCGCTTTGAATGATATACATGGTGGCCTTGTTAAATCATCAAAAAAAATTGACCTCAGGTCAAGGTCAAGTGGTAACCCAAGTAGGGCATGTTGCATATGGGAAGACGTATCTCGACGACAAAAACACATTGATGTCTGTTTTACTTCTCTATCTTCATTATGTCGGGAGTTATTGACACAAAAGTGATGGTGACCTCGCATGACCTCAAATGACCCAATAGGGGTCACTGAAAAAAAAATTACACTTGGATCATCAAGAATATCCTATAATAACATGATCCAGAAGTAATTGGACTAATATCATGCATATCCTTGAAATAGGAAGCATTTGTATATTTCCCCATTGACTTATTATGGGAGGTTACGAAATTGACCTGACCTTAAATCACCTATATCGAAATTCCGAGATAAACGAATTGTAAGTACTTATGCCCTCATGACATACTGTAAGTTTCAAACTGATCGGTGAAAAACTCTGGCTTGGGCACAACTGCAAACATTTTTTGGAGTTGGGGTCATTTGACCTGGTCTGGTGACCTGACCTGAGATGACCCGAGGTTATTTTTTTTCTTCAAAGTGTGCGCCATTGATGTCCTAACAGGTGTGCCAAAACCCGGCGGCGCTGAGCGCCGCCGTTTTTTCGCTATCTTTGAAAAACCTGAGGGGGGCGGAAATCAACAGTGCGCGGGTTATTATCGTTAGCACCGGCGCTGTACCGTTCACCAAGTTACTCGCTAAATTTGGAAATAATTTGCCTCTTCCATGTGATTATTTGACCGTCGTAATGAAGCATTTGCACTGATTTGCGTTTTCCATTTCCTTTTTCGAGTGACAAGAAATACTTGGTACATCTCTCTCCTTCGTCGTACCATCGTACCCTTGACCTAGTAATGAGTCCTTGTATTTTTGGCTTCCCGCTGTTTTCGAGTTGTTTTTAGCTGATATAAGACTGTCTGCATCGCCTATCTCTTCACTTAATTCAAATGCTTCTCGCATTTGGTTGATATGCGCAATTGCTGTTTGCTCTTCCTCACGAGTTTTTCTCGCCTTTCGCTTAGAATATTTAACGGTTTCGCCTCTAATCAGCATTAATAATGTTTCGTAGAATAGCTTAATACATATTGTGAAATGTACCTCTCCAAATTTTAGATGATTGATAAAAATGATTCTGCATAAATTGGATTTGCATATTGCTTCACTGTCTCCATAATTGATATAATTGTACATACGTAATTTTCTTCTTGCAACAACGAATCATTGAACTTCCATATCCCCGGGCCGCGTGGTTCATCTGCTATTTTCACGGATACAGTTACACTGTTATGGTCGGTCCTGTAACCGGATGTGATACTGGCTTCACCTACGCAATTGACTAAATGATCACTTATAAATATCATGTGAATTCTGCCGAATTTCATGGGGTTACGTTTCAGCCACGTGAATTCTTTGTTGTTGGGATGGAGTTGTCTCCAAATATCTACTAAGCTATGTGTCTGTTTTATTCTCTTGAATTCCATTTTAGCATATACATTGTTATCATTCACGTAGTTCGAGTCATTGTGGTGATCCATCACGAAATTGAAGTCACCGGCAATTATAACGTTATCTTGAGGGCACTGTTGCAACTGTTGACCGATTTCTTTGAAGAACGAAGGCCAATCTTCCTTTGGTCCATAAATACGTATAAGCGTGTAAATATGAGAATACATTTTGCAGACGATGGCGATGTAATTTCCATCACGCCCGTATTGTTCAGATATGATATCGTGTTGTTTGTTTCGTCTTATCAATATCGAAGTTCCTCTACTGTTTGATGTTTTGAAAGAGTGTCACACTTCCCGGGCCACATCGTATCAAAATTACTTATTGACTTCAAGGAAACGTGTGTGTCTTGTAAAAGTATTATGTGGAATCTTGAATGTCTGAGGTAATAGCCGTTTTCACGAAAGATTTTGCGTTTGGGGCGATTGGGGCGTTTGGGGCGTTTGGGGCGTTTGGGGTGATTGGGGCGATTGGGGCGTTTGAGGTAAATGGGTCTATAGCTTGTAAGAACACGGCTTTTTCCGGTGATTTTCGGTATCAATCACAATTTTATGAATTAATGTATAAGTACATGCTCTTACAATGAAATATTTACCGTTCGTTTGCTTTGAATATTCACATTCATGAGTAAATCTGGCAATTTTTGGGTTGTGTTAGTTCCTTCTACAAAGCATACTGAAAACGCCCCAAAAGAGGCTAAAAAGCATACTAATAATCAGCTTTGATTAAATAAAAATACGCAATTGACAGTTAGTTAGGGCAAGACTGAAGATATTAATGGCAAAGAAATATATCCTTATGATGAAAAACGCAATCAAATGTAAAAGCATAGACAGGCCTTAATTCAACGTCGCTCCGTCCCGCTGAGATCGTCCAATTTAAAGCGGTAACTTCGTTGGTTTCCGAAAACCGGAACAATCCTTACGCATTTCGAATCACACCAAATGTTTTTAATTTGATTAATTGATTAATTGATGAATCTCACACAAAAAAAAAACCCTGAAAAGACCTCAGAAAAGGCACTTATGAACCCATGAAACATGCACAAACATTCTGCAGCCACTGGTACTGAAAACTCAAAAATGGCCGCTCTAGAACGAACGGACGCCATTTCTGGGCACAGACCACGACTCTGCGCATGCGCAACGTGACGTCAGGCGACCGGCCGGCTGGTCGCCATGGTGACCAGCCTGCCGGCGACGGAGCCACGTGTGCAACGTGACGTCAGGCGACCGGCCGTCCCGTCGCCATGGTGACCGGGCGGAGGCGCCTGCGCAGAGCCAGCGCAGAGCCGGAGCCAGCATCCCCGTGATCTTACAAGACATGATAAAAAAGAAATCGCTAATTATCATTAATCCTTGCTTTCAAAAGTGAATATGACTGAAAATATGAATGGAATAATTAATCTAGTTTTCATTAAAATAAGCTATTATTCCTGAAAACAATGTCGTTGCAAAATATATGACAATTTCCCGAACCAGCCACTTCCGGGATTCGAGCAAGATGGCGTCGCACAAACATCCCAGCCGTCTGGCAACACCAGAACTAGTTTAAGATGAAATAGTTAATTTTAAGTAAACTATGGTGTTATCATTCAAATGGAATTTCCAGAAAAATGCATCAATTCATAAAGTTGCGATTGATACCAAAAATCACCTGGAAAAGCCGCGTTCTTACAAGCTATAGACCCATTTACCCCAAACGCCCCAATCGCCTCAATCGCCCCAAACGCCACAAATGCCCCAATCGCCCCAAACACAAAATCCTTCGTGAAAACGGCTGCTGTGGCGGTTTGGGGCGTTTGGTGCGACTCCATCTTGCTCGAATCCCGGAAGTGCGGGGTTCGGGAAATGGTCATATTTTGCAAAGACATGGTTTTCAGGAATAATAGCTTATTTAATTGAAAACTAGATGAATTAGTCCATTCATATTTTCAGTCATATTCACTTTTGAAAGCAAGCATTAATTATAATTAGCGATTTCGTTTTGATAATTTGTTGTAAGATGGCGGTAATGCTGGCTCCGGCTCTGCGCTGGCTCTGCGCTGGCGCCGCCGCCCGGTTACCATGGCGACGGGTCGGCGGGTCGCCTGACGTCACGTTGCACACGTGGCTCCGGTACCGGCAGGCTGGTCACCATGGCGACCAGCCAGCCGGAGTGGCTCCGGCGCCGGCCGGTCGCCTGACATCACGTTGCACATGCGCAGAGCCTTGGTCTGCGCCCAGCAATGACATCCGTTCGATCTAGATCAGCCAATTTATGAGTTTTCAGTACCAGTGGCTACAGAAAGCCCGCATGTTTCGTGGGTTTATAAGTGTTTTTTTGCTGAGGTCTTTTCAGTTTTTTTGTTGTTGTGAGATTTATCAATTAATCAATTAATAAAATCAAAACCATTTGGGGTGATTCGAAAAGCGTAAGGATTGTTCCGGTTTTCGGAACCAACGAAGTTGCCGCTCTAAATTGGACGATCTCAGCCGGACGGAGCGACGTTGAATTAAGGCCTGTCTATGCTTTTGACATTTGATTGCATTTTTCATCATAATATTATATTTCTTTGTCATTAATATCCAGTAGCGTAGCTAGGATTTAGCTCGGGGGGGGGGGGGGTCCGCGACAGATTGAGGGCCCACTGTGTGTGCTTGGGGCCCACACAATTGAAGGCCCATAATTTTCCAATGCCGGTTTATATGTAAACGTGAATTCTCCTTAAAATGTTAGACAAAGTTCCTCACAAAACAATGCAACTTGCGTTCACATTATTGCACAAACAATGTGGAATGTGATTCGTTGCTTCAGTCCAGGGGATGTTTGGCGTAAGTCGTTCCGGTCTACGTAGCATACATTTACCATTGTACAACGTTTTCAAAGAATGACATCACGTTTTTCTTAGTCTTACGCAGGGCACTACATGGCAGCACCGTGAACGTATACCACCGATTGCACAAACGGTAGAGATGCGCGTTTATATATTAAGAGGCAAAATTTTAACTGATGAATGATGATATTATAATATTTCATCTAATCTTGTCATGGATTATGGAAGTATGCACAGAAGCGAGACCCACAAAACATATGCAATATGCATGCTACAGGAACTTACCATTTACAATCAGGATCCGACAGGGACGTCGTACTCGTGTCGTGTACTTACCCATAGGTAAGTTTTAGGCCCATAAACCGACTGAGGGCCCATAGGCCGACTGAGGGCCCCGCAGATCGACTAAGGGCCCCGCATACCAGCTGAGGGCCCACACACCTATTGAGTGTCTCATTTTCCAAAGACCGGCTGAGAACGACCCAGGTCACTGAGGGCCCACAGACCGACTGAGAGCCACACAGGACACTGAGGGCCCACAAACCATTTGAGGGCCTCATATACCAATTGAATGGCCCCACAGACCAATTGGGCGCCCAATAAACCGATTGAGGGTCCTGCAGACCGACTGAAGGCCCCAAGGACTGACTGATAGCTACCTTTCCAGGCCCACCGAAGGTCTCACAAACCAACTGAGAGCGATATAAGCCCACTGAGGGTCCATGTACTTACTGAGGGCCCCATATACTGACTGAGGTCCCCACAGGCTGTTTGAGAACCTCATAAACCAACTGAAGGGCCCAATAGGCCGACTTAGGGCCCCATAGACCTACTGAGGGCCCCAAAGACTGACTGATAGCTACCTACCCAGGCCCACTGAGGGCCCACAGACCAACTGAGAGCCTTCTAGGCCCTGAGGGCCAATGGACCGACTCATGACCCCAGACCCATATATCGACTGAGAGCCCCATAGACCGACTGAGGGCCCCGCAGACCAACTGTGGGTCCCGCAAACCTACTGAGGGCCCCAATGACTGACTGATAACTACCTTTCCAGGCCCACCGAAGGACCCACAAACCAACTGAGAGCGATCTAAGCCCACTGAGGGTCCATGTACTTACTGAGGGCCCCATATACTGACTGAGGTCCCCACAGGCTGTTTGAGAACCTCATAAACCAACTGAAGGGCCCCATAGGCCAACTTAGAGCCAAATAGACCGACTGAGCGCCCCACAGACATATTAAGGGCCCCATAGACCGCCTAAGCGCACCACAGACCGACTGAGGGCCCCACATACCGACTGAGGGACCCGCAGACCGACTAATAGTCTCAGTTCCCACAGATCGGCTGAGAACCACCCTGACCCAGGGAGCGTCTCAGACCGACTGAGAGCCATCCAGGTCACTGAGGGACCCACAGACCGTTTGAGGTCCCCATAGACTAACTGAAGGGCCCCAAATACCAACTGAAGGCCCCATAGACCGACTGAGGGCCCCAAACCTGAATGAAAGCTACCTACACAGGCCCACTGAGGGCCCAATAAACCGACTGAGGGCCCCGCTGACCGACTAAGGGCCCAATGACTGACTGATAGCTACCTTTCCAGACCCACTAAAGGCCCGAAAACCAACTGAGAGCGATCTAAGCTCACCGAGGGCCCCACATACTGACTGAGGGCCCACAGACTGTTTGATAGCCTCATAAACCAACTGAAAGGCCCCATTGACCGACTGAGGGCCCCACAGACCTATCGAGGACCCCAAAGACTGACTGATAGCTACCTACCCAGACCCACTGAGGGCCCACAAACCAACTGAGAGCCTTCTAGGCGCTCTGAGGTCCCATGGACCGACTGAGCGCCCCGCAGACCGACTGAGGGCTCGCAGACCGAATGAGGGCCCCACATACCAGCTGAGATCCCACAGGCCAATTGAGTTTCTCAGTTTCCACAGATCGGCTAAGAACCACCCAGGTCACTGAGAGCCCCGCAGACCGGCTGAGGTCCCCATATACCAACTGAAGGGCCCCATTACCGACTGAAGGCCCATGTAGCGACTGATGGTCCGAGGCCCATAGACCGACTGAGGGCCCCAAATTTGACTGAAAGCTACCTACACAAGCCCACTGAGGGCCCAATAAACCGACTGAGGGCTCCGCAGACCGACTGAGGGCCCCAAGGACTGAATGATAGCTAACTTTCCAGGCCCACTGAAGGCCCCACAAAGCAACTGAGAGTGATTTAAGCCCACTGAGGGCCCCATATACTGACTGAGGGCCCCACAGACTATTTGAGAGGCTCATAAACCAACTGAAAGGCCCCATTGACCGAATGAGGGCCCCACAGACCTGTTGGGGGCTCCATATATTTACTGGGGCCCCACAGACCTACTGAGGGCCCCCAAGACTGACTGATAGGCGATAGCTACCCAGGCCCACTGAGGGTCCCACAAACCAACTGAAAGCCTTCTAGGCCTTATGAGGGCCCATGGACCGACTGATGGCCCCAGGCCCATAGATCAAATGAATGCCCCATAGACCGACTGAGGGCCGTACAGACCCGACTGATGGCCCCGCATACCAGCTGAGAGCCCACAGACTAATTGAGTTTCTCAGTTTCCACAGATCGGCTGAGAACCACCCAGGTCACTGAGGGCCCCACAGACCGTTTGAGGTCCTCACATGGCCCATTACCGACTGAAGGACCCATGTACCGACTGAAGGCCCCATAAACCGACTGATGGCCCAGGCCCATAGATAGACTGAGAGCCCCGCAGACCGACTGAGGGCTCCGCAGACCGACTGAGGGCCCCGCAGACCGACTGAGTGCCCGCAGACCGACTGAGGGCCCCTCAGACCGACTGAGGGCCCCGCAGACCGACTGAAGGCCCCATAAACCGACTGATGGCCCAGGCCATAGATAGACTGAGAGCCCCGCAGACCGACTGAAGGCCCCGCAAATCGACTGAGGGCCCCATATACCGACTGAGGGCCCCATAGACCGACTGAGGGCCCCACAAACCCACTGAGAGCCACCTAAGCCCACTGAGGGCCCCATGTATTTACTGAGGGCCACATGTACTTACTGAGGGCCCCAAAGACTGTTGAGCCTCATAAACCAACTGAAAGGCCCATAGACAGACTGAGGGCCCCGCAGACCGACTGTGGGCCCCATAGACCGACTGAGGGCCCCAAAGACTGACTGATAGCTGCCTATCCAGGCCCACTGAGGGCTCCAAAAACCAACTCAGAGTCAGCTATGCCCACTGAGAGCCCTATGGACTTACTGAGGGCCCATAGACTGATTGAGGGCCCCACAGACCGACTGACAAATGCTAAAATTGTGTCCCAATAATCGGTTATCCCTGGATTTCAGTAACAAGAAAAAACTTGAAACATCTGAGGGGCCCCATATAGAATAAAACCGGACTAAAATAAAAAAAAACGCCACGGGGGGGGGTCCTAGGACCCCCGTGGCTACGCCACTGTTAATATCTTCAATTTTGCCCTAACTAACTGTCAATTGCGTATTTTATTTAATCAAAGCTAGTATACTAGTATACTTTTAGCCTCTTTTTAGGGCGTTTGCGGTATGTTTTGTAGAAGGAACTAACACAAACCAAAACTGCCAGATTTGCACATGAATTTGAATATTCAAAGCAAACTAACCGTAAATATTGCATTGTAAGAGCATATACTTATACATGAATTCATGAAATTGTGATTGATACCGAAAATCACCGGGAAAAGCCGTGTTCTTACAAGCTATAACTCCATTTACCCCAAGCGCCCCAATCATCCCAATCGCCCCAAACGCCCCAAACGCCCCAATTGCTCCAAACGCAAAATCCTTCGTGAAAACGGCTAATTTAACACGTCTCTTCTTTTGTCTTGTCCTGACAGCCCTCTGCAGTTCATTGACATGATCTGCAGATCAGTCGGTCATTTATACATATATTTGTGTCTGAAAAGGTGCAGTCAGCGTGTGTGTACCCATCTGTTTGCGTGCAGGTAACTGAGAGCTGATGAGCTGTGCGTACAGATGTGCATATATAATGAAGTGTGAGTGTGTGTGCGGTACTGTAGTTCTTACTTCTTGCAAGGAGAATGGAAAGGAGAACGCTGCAAACGTGCCTCTCACGCGTCGGCGCCGGCAGACGCCGGGATCGGAGAGCCGGCCGGTCGGAAGAGCAGAGATGCATTCTTATTTGATGATATATGTTCCAAACAAATACACAAAAAAACGGTCCAGAACGCTGCCTTGCAGATCGTGACAGGGGCCTGTCGCACCACCAACACCACAAACTTACACATCGACACAAACATCCCCTCACTCTGCCGCCGACGCAAATACATGCTACTCAGATTCTACGCCAGAGCAAGTTCTCACCCCACACGCCCAACATTCCAGATCTTAAATCACCCCGCACCCACAAGACGACAAACACTACTACAAAAACGACACCCACTTATCAGTCACTGAATCACACAAGCACTCACACTATTCAACATCCCACACATCAACACAATGCCAACACCACCACTCAAACCTCACTGGCTCGACACAACACCAGACACACACCGCCTCTTCACACATAACAAAATTCACAGTCACGGCGGCAGAGACACACACCCTCTTCCACGAACACAAAGCACAACACAACACATACAAATACATATACACAGACGGCTTCCGGGGCGACGGCCGAACCGGCGGAGCTTACTGCACGAGCATAAATAACAATAACTTCCGCCTCCCAGGTATAAATAGCGTGTTCACAGCAGAGTTAGCAGCAATTTTATTCGCCTTAATATATATTAGAACGGAAAAACTTAAAGAATTAATCATATGCACAGATTCGTCCGCCTGGCTCTGCCATTTCCTCGATTCGTGATTACAGAAACCCGATAGTCTTCAAAATTAGACAGCTAATAAAATATTTACATACCAAACACAGCACAATTAAATGCCTCATCCCGAGACACGCAGGTATCCCGGGAGACTCGCAAAATTAAGTTTACAATCTCCTCCAGGAAACCACTTTCCAAGCCCTTTATCAGACGTTTTAAATTACATAAACCAACAATTTAATATATTGCTCCAGCGCGAGTGGGACACTGCTCCGAATGTTCACCTGCATCCAATTAAACCAAAAGTCAAACATTTAATAACTAATCACCATAATTGTAGAGAGAAAGAAATAGTATTAGCACGCCTCCGCCTCGGTCGTACAAAAATTACGCATTATTACATTCTCGACAATCTTCCGCCCCCAAATTGCCAACACTGCCCGGGTTATCTGCGCTATGCAATTAAACATTTACTTATTACTTGCCCTGTGCACAATGTCAAACGTCAGAAAATCATTGATTACACGCAACACAATCGAATCACATTGAATCTTCAAACGCTGTTAGGTGATGATTATCCTGAATTGATTGGCCTCCTCTTTGATTTTCTTTACCAAACACGATTAGTTAATCAAATATAACAGTTTTTTTGCCTAGCGCAATTTTGGCTCTCTGCGTAGGTTTTTCCCCTTTGCGTTAGGCGCTGGGTTTGTTTTATTATTTAGGACTTTTCTCCCAGCAAAATACATCCCACAACCAGGTCTCGCCGGGGTGTCGGAGCCAGGGAGACTGGCAACAGTCTCCCGTTGCTGCAATGATGGCGCCCCGGCTCCGTCAACACTAACACCTTTTCACAAGTGTATGCTCAAGTGTATGTGTGTCTGTGTGTGTATGGAATAAAATATGTATGTATGTGTGTCTCGTGTTTTACTTAATTTTGACTTTGAACGAAATACTTAACGTAATATAGACATTATATTTACCTTGAATAATTCACTTAACGTAAAATAGATACCCTGTTCTCTAGCTTCCTCCGGGTTCACATAAACCGGTTAACGTAATTATTTTCCTGGCAAATTGCCAGAAGTAATTCCCCCCCTCCCCGGAATATGGCTTTAGGCCGCTCCGGGGGAAAAAGCGCGCGGGAGCCGCCGACACTCGCGCGAGCAAGGCAACCAGTACCACCGCCACAGCCACCGCCGCCGCCCCCGTCGCTATCGCGGCCGCCGCCGCCGCCGCCGCCGCCAGATGAGTCAAACCTGGTCCACCCACGCGTGCCAACTGTGTGCAAACAAAAAATGACTAGTACCAAAGCAAAAAGGTAATTGCGAATCAAATATCCGGGAAACATGTCTAGGGACAGTAACGTTAGTAACTTTAACAATCAAGAAAAACTGTTCTGCGGGCAACAGACCAAGTTTGTATACTCTCAATACACAAGATGCGATGCGACTGATGTACCATACAAACATTTGGAGAAAATACATGAACACAAAGCAAACACGCCACAATATTGTGACATACCACAATGGTGGCATGGTTTTGGCCATTTGTTGACGTTTCTGTTGAAATTGGATGATTATTTGATGAATGTGATATTAAAATGGTTAATTCGTTTTGCAGTACTCTTTTCGTATTGGAAATTTGAAGAAGGAAACAATTTTTTTTTAGCCAAAGGAATGGAAATATTTGGGCTCAGAATCATCGAAAACATGGTTCTTGACAATTTTTAGCCATTTTCTAGAAAGTCATCCAAGTTATAGGGGTTAAGACCTCTACACGCTTAAACTCAAATTGTCACCCCTTTTTCGGTCTCCTTCCGACGCCTCTGGTAATATTTTGCATTTTTTATTAGTAATAATAATGAAGTGAAAATCACGGCGAATCGTTTGCGACTATTCCTGAGTCTCTAGGATGTATATTTAGGGCAGATAGCAGAATCTGCTCCCAGTTTTCATGCAATTATAAATTTTGAAATTATAAATACAATATTTATAAAAAGAACCAGACCGACTTTAGTTTTTTCCTGAAAGATAATGTATCAAAGATGTTTTTGACATCAAAATATTTTCGACTTTCAAGGCGCTAGGGGTAACCAAAAATGACCCAAAAATAGAACACAAAATCATGACGTCACAAAATATTTTTTTGACAAAATGAGATTGCCAAATAATTTGTCATATATTTGTTATTTTAACAATATACAGTTTTTGGAACTGCAATCAATAGTGTACGAGTTACAGCTCATCGAAGTTAGCCTTGCTCAGTGAACTTTCAAAAATGCCTGAGGCGATAACTTGAAAACACGTGACCTGAGAGGTCTAGGATTGTTTCAGTCTTTTTCCACTCATAAGATTACACTATACACTCATTTTCATCAAAATCAAAAATGGTCGGGTGTCAGGCCCCAACTGTCACCTGTCACTACGGCGGCACCTGCCTCTCGTGCGGCGACTGGCGCGAGCGAAGGCTGGCACCAGCCTCGACGGTAGCTCCGGAGCTTCTGAAGCTGGCATCCGATCGATGCGTCTTTGATCGTCGGCTCTTCACCAGCCCGGAATCCCGCCTGAAGAGGAGGCACGCACATCGGCCGGCCAGCCTGCGGCGGCCGGCGTGGACAGCAGCTGCAACAATGACCTGCGGCTTCTTGCGAACTCTGTTTTTGCGCCCCGGCGAGCGGCAGAGGCTTCGATGCAGCTTATAAGTTCTCTGAGGCGACGGATGCGCCGGCCGGAAACCAGCCAGGCGAATGCAGTGAGCGGCGGGACTTCGTTTTTGTTCCGTGAGCATTAAACATTTAGGCGTTCAGCAGCAAACCAGAAATGATAGGATGAACCAGATGACTTGTTCCCTCGAAACTGCACTCTGTCGTTATAGATGTCTGATATTGGTATAGCCTTTCGTACAATATAGCTAATCTGATATTGCGTTTGACTGGCATTGATACATCTCGAGTTGCTCGAGTTGCGCTTGAACATTTAAAACCGGAGTACTTTGAAAGCGCCAACGATTTACGCCAACCTTATGAAGCGGCGCTTCATAAGGTTGCGATCAATCATAACACAATCATGGTGTGTTATGATTGAGCGCCACAATTCATAGTCAATCGAAACTATGGCAACCGATGTAAAGGATTGCCGCTATTTCGCGCAGCATTGTTGAAAATGTTCAATATGGAAAAGTGATTGCGATTAGAAACGAAACAGTAGAGAAATTCAGATTTCGATGGGGATCATTCATTATTGAGGGTGATGTATTTCATTTGTAAATAAATAAATACAAACTTTTAGAAGCGTATTGCTCCGTAGAGTCATATATGCCTGCCGTGCGTGTTCCCCCAGTTGTGGAGGGGTCGAAGTAGAACCATATATACCTGCCGTGCGTGTTCCCCGGTTGTGGAGGGGTCGAAGTAGAACCATATATACCTGCCATGCGAGTTCCCCGGTTGTGGAGGAGTCGAAGTAGAGTCATATATACCTGCCGTGCGTATTCCCCCAGTTGTGGAGGGGTCGAAGTAGAGCCATATATACCTGCCGTGTGTGTTCCCCCGGTTGTGGAGGGGTCGAAGTAGAACCATATATACCTGCCGTGCGTGTTCCCCCGGTTGTGGAGGGGTCGAAGTAGAGCCATATATACCTGTCGTGCGTGTTCCCCCGGTTGTGGAGGGTCGAAGTAGAGCCATATATACCTGCCGTGCGTGTTCCCCGGTTGTGGAGGGGTCGAAGTAGAACCATATATACCTGCCGTGCGAGTTCCCCCGGTTGTGGAGGGGTCGAAGTATAACCATATATACCTGCCATGCGAGTTCCCCGGTTGTGGAGGGGTCGAAGTAGAACCATATATACCTGCCATGTGAGTTCCCCGGTTGTGGAGGAGTCGAAGTAGAGCCATATATACCTGCCGTGCGCGTTCCCCCGGTTGTGGAGGGGTCGAATTAGAGTCATATATACCTGCCGTGCGTGTTCCCCCGGTTGTGGAGGGGTCGAAGTATAACCATATATACCTGACATGCGAGTTCCCCGGTTGTGGAGGAGTCGAAATAGAGCCATATATACCTGCCGTGCGTGTTCCCCGGTTGTGGAGGGGCGAAGTAGAACCATATATACCTGCCGTGCGTGTTCCCCCGGTTGTGGAGGGGTCGAATTAGAGTCATTTATACCTGCCGTGCGTGTTCCCCCGGTTGTGGAGGGGTCGAAGCAGAGCCATATATACCTGCCGTGCGTGTTCCCCGGTTGTGGAGGGGTCGAAGTAGAACCATATATACCTGCCATGTGAGTTCCCCGGTTGTGGAAAAGTCGAAGTAGAGCCATATATACCTGCCGTGCGTGTTCCCCCGGTTGTGGAGGGGTCGAATTAGAGTCATATATACCTGCCGTGCGTGTTCCCCCGGTTGTGGAGGGGTCGAAGTATAACCATATATACCTGCCATGCGAGTTCCTCGGTTGTGGAGGAGTCGAAATAGAGCCATATATACCTGCCATGCGAGTTCCCCGGTTGTGGAGGAGTCGAAATAGAGCCATATATACCTGCCGTGCGTGTTCCCCCGGTTGTGGAGAGTCGAAGCCCTGCGTCGGCGGCCCGATGTTCTGTGCTGATGTCGGCTGTTTCGGTGTACGGACGCCGTGCAGTGTGATTGTTGCAATACTCGCCTGTGTCTGTGGGTGTGGGTGTGGCCGGCCGGCGGGATGGCTTGGCTGTGCTGTAGGCCCCCGCCCTTTCCCCACCCGGGCTAACCCGAGACCGGCCCTCAGCATGTGCTGCAGGGCCGGTCGGCCGGCCGGGCGTGCGGGGCGCCGGCCCTGCTAGTCGACGGCTCGCACGCCCGGCCGGTGGCGAGGGGGCGCCGCTTCGCGAACGGGAGCCGCTGTAAAACGCGAGGCGGCGCGGGCGGGGGTTGCCGAGGAGTTGTGAAATGAAGAAAAAATGTTTGTATTTAACCGACAAATGTGCCTGCTAATCAGGAAATGGTTACATGTAGAACCAATGTCTCTGCAGACCATTTGTCTGTGCGAAACAGTACCTAATGATACGCCAATGTCGTGATAACCGTGTGATCAGATGTGTTCCAACACGTGGGCGACTAGTCCCGCTCTGCACATGGCTGCTCATACTCTAATGCAATGCTGGACCTGGACAAAATTCAAAAGATCTTGAACTATGCTGCTTGCACCATTTTCGGATATCGAAAATTTGATCACGTGTTTGACCTGCGGGAAGGGCTAGGCTGGCTGACTGCCCACCAACTCGCTGACGCGGCCACGCTCAGCATGGCACACAAAATCATGGCGAATGGCGAACCGGACGCTCTCGGAGGCACCTTCCGCACAAACAGCTGTGTCCGCGCCAGACCCACCAGGCAGGACCAGCAGCTGCATGTCCCCCACTCCAGAACTGAGGCCGGAAAGCGGAGGTTCTCCTGCAGGGCACCCGCCCTGTACAACGGACTCCCACCTGACATCTCGCAGCTGGGGCCGCCAGCTTTCACGCGCGCGGTGAAACGACACCTCGTGTCCCCTACGACGGACGACGGACACCAACCAGACGACTGATCTCAGTGACCCGTGTGTGTCGTGACGTGCGTGAATGCTTGTGGTTTTAGGATTTAGTCTGTGCGACTGTGTGTTCTCTTTCCCTGCATGTTCTACTCCCCCACTCGGCCCGGGGCTTAATAGCCACACCAATTTGTGGATGCCCTGCGAAGTAAATACAAATACAAATACAAATACACGTGTCGGATATCGTTTGTCGGATGTGGGATATCACAGTGTGTCATATATATGTGTGTGTTGCAGTGTGTCACAGTGTGTCGCAGTGTATCAGTGTGTGTAAATGAGGTTTGCTTTGTGATAATAAACATTTAAAAAAAAATTATTGATGGCCACGGAACGGTGTTTTTATTTTCTTGTAGAACCGCTTCATTGCGGGCGGTGCTCTCGATCGATGACTTTCTGGTCTTTGGTGGGGAAATGAGACAACAAACCCGGCTTAAAATGGACCGTGAAAGGGTTTGTGAAGAGAATGCCGCACAATACGGGATAAACTTCTTTCGAAAGTCACGGGTATATCTGACGAAACACTGTTCATATTAACACGCTGAAATGATTGGATTGTTTGAATGAACTTCGCTGCGTCACGTCATGCCAACATAACTAAACAGCGCAACAATAATTATATAATTGGCTGAGGAAAGTCAACGATGATCTATCGACACTGCAAAGATTACAAAGTAGCTGAGGGAAACTGAGCTTTACGGAACTATAATGCATAGGCTTCTTTATATTTAAATCATACTGGTAAACATAACTGTGGTCAACCATTCAAGAGTGACAATTAAACTGTAGCTGTTTACTTAACCAAACTAGCTATATTATGCCCGCCGAGTAGGTTCACAAGGAAGCAATTATTGATCATGTAATCGATTATCAAATAAGCACAACTTGAACTCGGTCACATAAACCTTGTTCCAGGTATCATTATCAATTTTGAGCAAAATAGTATTCAATCGAAGTGGTTAAAAGTTTCTATCTACCGCAGTTTCCTGCTTCCTACCGCAGTTTCCGCTTCCTGCTGACTGCAGTATCGCAGGATACGCGGGACGCCCACGCCGATATGAGAAGGGCAGGCGCCACCGGCTTGTATCGAACCGGTGACATTCTACATCTCAAACGAACGCTTTAAACCATTTTGCCACAGACACCCGGATGCGCAAATAGCCAAAGGGACGTGACAGCCGCCCGGCCCGGCTGGCGCGAGAGTTCGATCCTATCTACGGCTGTTGCCAGCCAGGTAGGCTGCGCCGCATGACACAAGTGTAATGCGGAACAGCGAAAGCAGTTCGAAAATGACTGCTCAGAGCAGTTGCCGCGGTCCTCAGCCCTTAGACATCTCAGTCTACAAGTGAACAAATGTGTGCTCTGGGCCATCCAGCCCTGCGGGATGTCCGGCACGCCTGCATCAAGCATGAACATAACCAAACACGAGTTCCAACAACCGGGCTCGAGCCAGCGATCTTCCTCACATCAAACAAACGTTCCAATTCAAGCCACTTTGATCGACTCGCCAAACAATTTGTTTATTTGTATGCACCATGTCTTCAAACATACACTATTGTTAAGCTGCCGATATTGCTATGGCGGGCCTCATTCTCATCGCATGGATCGCATGGATCGCATGGATGTCTTAACCGCTTATTTGGTAGGCGACGAACGTTTCGTAGAGGCTTTGTGGTATTTTGTATTGAAAGTAAAATCATCAGCAGCCAGAAATACCTAAACATGACCTTTTCATGTGAATGAACAATTTTATATTATAACAATAAGTGAGGTATGTTATTTGACGTAGCTGGCCAACAGAATTAAAAATTGAGTTAATCCTACAATTTTTAATCCGCGGTTCTCCACTTTGATGCAGCATTTGTATGCCTCGTTAGGGTTTACACTTTGTGTCTAAACAAGGAAACCTTCGCATATTTGCGCTTTTATATTTTTGAGCTTATTTTACAGTGTACATCACTATTAACTCTGCGCCATTACAATGCCCGGATCTATGCTGTCCCTAGTTAACTGGCCGTACAAAGGCCATTTTTTAATCCTCGCCCTACGAGGGGCCTGACAGCCCCCCCCCCACTGAGGTTTTCTTAAATAACTTTTTACACATGCGGTGCATCTTGCTGAAATTGTAGGTAGCTGGAACATGTTTTTTATTTACATTTATCAATTTCTCATTTTGAGTTTTTTTCAAGAGCAAAATCGCTGTTCTGAACGTAGTAAATCCGAGGTCATTCACTTGACCTGGAAGGTCACCCGTGGACCTGAAACCTAAAAATCGCATACTGTTATATTTATCTCATGACATGCAACATGCTGGTTCTTATGGCATTGCTCTAGGTTGCTTGGTTTGGAAGTTAACTGACGCAACACCTGCCCCACGACAAGATGATCCTGTACGCTGATGACGCCCAGTTCCTGGACACTGAAGCACCATCAAACATGCAGGCCCTCAAAGCACGAGTAGAAATCAATCTCTCTATCGCAATCAAATGGTTCACTCAGAACAGGCTGAAAATAAACCTGTCCAAAACAGAAATGATCATTCTGAAATCTAGCCGTCAAAAATCGGACACCAGCTTTTCAGTCCATTTCGGAAACGACGAAATCTCACCTTCTTCCAGTGTCAAGGTCCTGGGCGTCACCATCAACCCTCACCTAACATGGGTGAAGCAGGTTTCTGCAGTTGTACAGCGCTGCTATATGGTCTTGGTGGGCCTGGCTAGGATGCGTCACAGAGTGCCCAATGGTCACAAAACGCTTGCTCGTGGAAGCGCTCGTCTTCCCGCACATGCGGTACTGTATCAGTGTGTGGGGTAGCTGTACGATGGAGCAAAAGAAGCGTGTCCAGAAAGCCATCAACTTCCGTGCTCGGATTGTGACTGGCTTGGGCCGACGAGAACACGTTACCCCAGTGCTTCTAGAGCTAGGATGGGGACTAATCGACGCCATGCTGAATGAACATGATCTCTCGATAGTGCGTCGCCTTCTGACAGCGTCAGATGCGTCGGAGATTCTGCGGATGCAACTCGTCTCTCGATCTGCACAGTCCAGTCGCAGTACTCGAGCGACCGATAGTGGCCAGCTGCAGCTGCCACGAGTACGGACTGAGTTGGCGAGACGCAGTTTTCTCTGTAGAACGACCAGGACCTGGAACAGCACGCTGATCTGAGGCATGTGATTGTGTAGTTAGCTGCGTGGGGCCGGTGGGTGCCTATTAATAGCCAGACGTGCGATGCGAATGCTGAATGGTTGTGTCATGTCGTTTGTCATTTTTGCGTCGGGTCGATCGAGACAACACGTACACCTTATTCCTTTAATCAATGTTGGATCACTTGGATTACAGTCGAGCATTTTAGTGTTTGTGTTCAGTGTATGACCTAGCGTGTTTTGTATGTATATTGACGTGGATACCATAAAATCCACTTTGTGGAGGTTCTGAGTACATCATCTTAACAGGGGGGCCTGTCAGGCCCCCCCCGTAGGGCGAAGGTGAAAAAAGCTCCCGTAGGGCGAGGGTTAAAGATAAAAGCCAAATATAGCAAATGACAAGGGCTACAAAATGGATATCTCGGATTTTTTAACTTTTTGTTTTTTGACTCCCCAAAATAAATTAAAAAATTGTTTAAAAAGATGCCCTCAAAATAAAACTTTTCAAACATTTTCCAAAAACTGGAATATATGTTGGAGAACCACATATAGCTAATACTCAAACCAAATTGCAAAGCAATATCTCTGTTTTGGACTGACTCATGGCTCCCTAAGTAAGGGTAACTCATGACATCGTATTTTTTAATTGCGTTTTTGGCTTGTATTGACCAGATACAGACCAATAAATGCCAGCACCGCATTTCTGAGACAACCGGTCTATAAAAATGCCGTTTGCATTTATATTTATCAATTTCAAATGTTGACCTTATGTGACCTGACCTTGATCTGAGCTGAGCTTGACACTAAATTCACTTCAATGAGGTCAGATGGTGAAATGACTATCACTATCGAATTATACGTGTAAAATAGCCCATAAAACATGTGTCGTATGACTTGCGTAGATTTTCTGCGCATAGTGACCTTTTGTGACATGACCTTGATCTTGACCTTTGCCAAGAATCTCACTTTAGCTCATGCGGGATGTGTACTAGGCCCTTGGGAGCATTTGGGGGGATCATGGTCGCAATAAAAGGCTTTGGATGGAAAGTATGGCCCATAAACTAAAATGCCTCGATTTTGACCTTTGACCCGACTTTGACCTAATATGTGACCCCTATTCAACAATTTCGAGTATGATTTAGATGCAAGTCACTGAGAGATTTCGAATGTCCCCTTGTGCGTCTCGCTGCGATCATTGGTTCCGGAGATAACGAGGGGGAAATATTTGGATGTTCGAATCGATAAGTGTTTGGCGGTTAAGTGGGAATCACTTAACCGCCCATTACTTTTAAGTTTTAACCCTCGCCCTACGGGAGTTTTTTTCACCTTCGCCCTACGGGGGGGGGCTGACAGACCACCCTGTTAACGTCCAAACCAAGCAACTTAGAGCAATGCGGTAAGAACCAGCATGTTGCCTGTCATGAGAGGAATCTAACAGTATGCGATTTTTAGGTTTCAGGTCAACGGGTGACCTTCCAGGTCAAGTGAATGACCTCGGATTTACCACGTCCAGAACAGCGATTTTGCTATTCAGAAAACCTCAAAATCAGAAATTGATAAATGTAAATAAAAAGGCATGTTCCTAGACCAGTTTTGGCTCAGAAATACAAAAAAGGTAATTATTTTTTCGTATCTTGTAAAAAAAAAGTCAAAGAAGTTATTTTAAAAAATGACGTCATCAGTTTCTTACACTTAGAGAGCCATCACTCCGTCAACAATGAAGATATTGCTTTTAAATTTGGTATGGGTATTCTCCATACTCATTTCTCTCACATATATTCCGTTTTTTTCTCAAATCTTTGAAAGTTTTAATTTTGTGGGGATTTAAAAAAAAAACAGTTTTGTATTTATTTTAGGGGTTAAAAACCCAAAATTTTGAAATCCGAGATTGCCATTTTAAAGAGAATGCCATTTTGTATCTTTGATGAATTTTGTTTGCAATTTGCTTTTAAACTCTGTTTTCTACGATTTGTCCAATATTTCTCATTTTTGTACCAACATGACGTCATCAAAACATGATTTTCTCCCAAACTACTCACTCAATTAAACAAAACAAAATATATCCTACGTATAATTGTTGTAAATTCAGCTACCAAAAATTTCAGCAAGATGCACCGCATTTGTAAAAAGTTATTCAAGAGAAACCTCAGGGGGGGGGGCTGTCAGGCCCCCCCCCCCGTAGGGCGAGGGTTAACGCATCAATTATAATGATTGGTCACACTCGTTACAGAGCACCATTTGCCTTCTGTTAGCGCCTACCCCCCAGCTTCGTTGTTGCCGCGCTGTAAGTGCCACTTACTTAATTACCGCCAGAGAGGGACTGCCGACCGCCATTACCAGCGCTAATGTGACTAATTGATGCAGCGCAGAATGCAACCCCGAATAAGAATAACGTTTTAAGGTCACAGAAGCGTCTGAATTTGCGGTGAAAGTCATGTTACTGCTGCATGTACTCTGTTGGACTCATGTCTTTGGGAACTACTGACTATTCTGGTTTCCAGAGTCAGAACCGGCGTGGTCAACATCAATAAACGGTAACATAACTCTTCTGCTAATGCGTATCTTATGTAACCACGGACAGTATTAGGCCTAGTAGCGAAAACATAGCGACTGTCCACTGTTCCACTTCCACTTACCTCATATGGGCACTCCCAGGTCACTAAAGTGCTGCTTCAGAAAATAAATAAAATATGGGATTGATCGCAGCTTTGTTGTCCATTACATTTCGTAATAATGTCATTGTTAACCGGCGCCGTGCCGGTGCCCGGCGCCACCTTCGCCGTGCAGGGGGGGGGGGGGGGGGGGGGGGCGTTTCAACGCCCCCTCTCGAACTCGGTTCTTATGGGACGTAGGCAGAAACCAAAAACAACGTTCGAAAGCTCTTCCAATTTTTTTTAAAAGCTATTTGACATTTTGTTTATCAGGTCAATATTGAGGTCACCAGAGGTCATCAAAGGTCAGATTTCCCAGTTTCAGGACTTTGCTTTGAACACCCTCAAATATCTCGGGAACTATGATAGCTAGGAGCAAACGGAAAACCAATAGAGAGCTCTTACAAAAATGCAATCCCAATTGGTGTCCTCAGATTTGAGCTAAGATCAATAGGTTAGGCTCCAGAGCTCATCAAATGTCAAGAAGGCTATTTTTAGCAAAACAATTTTCAAAAATAGCTTTTTATCTAATAAAGATAAAGCAATACATTTGACGCCATCGTGTTTGTATCATCACGGCGCTTCGAATCATATTCATGATGACCAGGTTAGGTCAACTTCGAAATTGGACCTCAGGTCAAGGTCAAGTGGTGACCCAATTAGGTCATGTTGCACATTGGGAGACGTGCCGCGATGAGACAAACACATTGGTGCCAGTTTTACTTCTTTATCTTGATTTTGTCGAGAGTTATTGACAAAAAAAAAGTGTTGGTGACATCTGATGACCACAGCTGACCCTGTAGGGGTCACTGAACACAACACAAATTGCAGCTGAGTCTTCAAGAATAGCCTATGATAACATGATCCATAAGGAATTGGGCTGATATCATGCGTATCCTCAGAATAGGAAGCATTTGAATATTTCCCCATTGACTTATAATGGGGAGGTCACGAAATTTACCCGACCTTAGGTCACTGATATACAAAATCCGAGATAAACGAATGGTAGGTACATACCTATGACATTATGAATCCTGTAAGTACGAAATCGATCGGTCAAAAACTGTGGCTGTTGTACGACCGGCAACTTTTTCCGAGGTGGGGTCACGTGACCTGGTCTGGTGACCTGACCTAAGATGACCTGATGTCAACAATTCCACACTATGTGGGTAATTGATGCCCAAACACCTATGCCAAAAACGGCGGTGCTGCGCGCCGCTGTTTTTCCGCTATCTTTGAAAAACCTGAAGGGGGAGGGGGCGTCTAAACGACCCAACCCCTGGCACGGCGCGGGTTAACCCGCGCACCGCTGGGCCTCTGAGTTGTCCACTCCCTGCTGGGGGTGTTCGAACATCCCCCATCGAACTCAGCTCCTATGGAAAGTAGGCAGAATCCAAGAATAATGTTCGATAGCTCGTCAAACATCATTTCGAAACTATTTGGGTCATTGTTTGGCTCAGGTTAATATTTAGGTTACCAGAGGCAGGCACGTAGCCAGGATTTCGTCCAGGGGGGTGAGGGGGGGGGGGGGTGCTCGAAAGGATCCCTTCCCGAGCGTTGAAAGGCCCCCCCCCCCCAAAAAAAAAAAACGGATGAAAAGGCACGTTACAAGGTTGGAAAATGCAGTATGACAGGTATGGCATGTGTCATACCAACTTTTAGGTGCTGGAGTTAGCGAACTGCCATATCAACTTTGGAACCAGCGACACCAATTTGGAATCAGCTATACCAACTTTAAATATTTTTTAAGCTCAAGACCTGGAGGTTGGAACTCTTAAAGAAATTACGCCGCGGTGCGGCGCGACAATTTTGAGTCTTATGCCCTGGATATGCTTTCTCATCAATGCGTCGCACTGCGGATGGTCCGCACCTCTGAAATTGCTATATTGTGCGTTTAAAAGTGCGGTAAAAAAGTGCTAAAGTGAACTATTTTGCCCAATGATATAGGAAAGCAACAACATAACACATAAATGCGCCGAGAAAAAGACCGATTTTTTCCCTAACCCGCATATAATGGAATTTGTAGTTAAATTGCGCCGCGGAGCGGCGCGAAAATTTTTAGTTGTATTCCCTGGACAACTGTATTCTTACTGTTGAAAGGCCCAAGGTCCCTTCAGATCGCCTAGGGGCCCCTCTGACCTTTTCAACGCCCTTCCGACCTGTTCAGGGACTCATCTGGGATCCGCGAAGCGAAAAGACATGATGTGGAGTGGGTGATATATATAATACAAAGAAGGCTTACTATACAGGAAAAATTAAAATTGGAGCTTTCGGTTATATTGTAACACCCTGACGAAGGGTGTTACAATATACCCGAAAGCTCCGCTTTTAATATTTGTATTGTGGAGTAAGTCCACTTTGTATTTCATCTTCATCTGGGATCTCTGCGTGCTTTGACCCTTCCGGTCTCACCAGGGACTCCTCTGACCTTCCAAGAAGCCCCTCTTGTGTGTCAAGGGGCCCATTCTGCCTGATCAGAGGTCCTTCCGACCTGGTCAGGGACTGCACTGGCTGCTTTGTCGCCCTGCCGACATGCTCAGGGGCAGGGGCGGCGGATTGCGGGGCGCAGAGTATCCAAAATCTCCCCACCCCCATTCGGAAATCCTGGGGGGGGGGGGCAAAAGGGTAATTTTGCCTCCCAGATTGAACAGGCTAAAATCTGGGGGGTAAAATGACCCTTATGTCCCCCAGGATTTTCAACTGGGGGGCATTTTGGGTACCCTGCCCCCGCAATCCGCCGCACATGCACAGGGGCCCCTCCGACCTGCACAGGGGCCCCTCCAGTCTGGCTAGGAACTCATCCGGCATGTTCAAGGGCCTTCCGACCGGCCCAGGGACCCTTTCGGTCTAGCCATAGGCCCTCTGACTTGCCCAGGAGCCCCTCCGATCTGCCCAGCGACTCTTCTGGTCGGCCTGCGCTGGCTGCTTTGTCGCCCTGCTGACAAGCTCAAGGGGCCCTCCGACCTACCCTGGAGCCCATTCGTGCTGGCCAGGGGCCACTTCGGTATGTTCAGGGGTCCTTCTTACCCGCCCAGGGTCCTTTCGGTCTGGTCAGGGGATCCTCCGATCTGCGCAGGGGCCCTTTTAACTTTACAGGGGCCCTCTGGTCTCTCCAGGGGCCCTCCAGCCTTCTAAGGGGCCCTTCCGACATGGCAAGGGACAGCGCTGGCTGCTTTGTCGCCTTGCGACATGCTCCGAGGGCCCTCCGACCTGTCCTGGGGCCCCTCTGTGCTGACTAGGGGCCCATTCGGCATGTTCAGGGGCCCTCCTGACCCACCTACGGGGCCCTTTCAGTCTGTTCAGGGGCCCTCTGACCTGCAAAGGGGCCCTTTTAACTTATCAGAGACCCTCTGGTCTGCCCAGGGCCCTTCCAACCTGCTCAAGGGCCCTTATGACTTGGAAAGGGACTGCGCTGGCTGCTTTATCGCCCTGCCGACATGCTCAGGGGCCTCTCGACCTGTCCAGGGGCTCATTCTGGCTAGGTGCCCATTCGGCGTGTTTAGGAGGCCCATTCGACGTGCTCAGGGGGCCCTCTGACCCGCTCAGGGGCACTTTCGGTCTGGACAGGGGCCCCTCTGACATGCACAGGGCTCTTTTGAACGTCCAAGGGGCCCTCTGGTCTTTCAGAGAGGGCCCTGGTGGCCCTAAAGGGCCTCTGAAGTCCTCTAAACTCTTTAAAGACCACGCTTTGCGTGGTAAAGAGCCAATGATACCGCGCTTCGCGCGGTCTCATTGGCTCAGCCAAGGGAGGGGGCGGAGGGGGCGCCCCCTTCCCTTGGCTACGTGCCTGACCAGAGGTCATCGAACGTCAAAAAAGGATATTTTATAGGCTACTCAAAAAGGCTATTCAACTAATAAAGATAGGGCTATAATCTTGACGCCATCGTGTTTGTCTCGTCAAGACGCGTCGAATCATGTTCATGATGACTAGGTTCGGTAAACTTCCAAATTTGACCTAAGGTCAAGATTAAATGGTGACTCAAGTAGGTCATGATGCATGTTGGGAGACTTGCCTCGACGAGAAAAACACATTGGTGCCGGTTGCAGCCCTCTGTCTTCTCTCTGTCGAGCGTTATTGACAAAACAAGTGTTGGTGACCTCGAATGACCTCAGCTAATCCTGTATGGGTCACTGAACAAAAATAGCACCCGAATCAACAAGAATGTCCTGTGATAACATGACCCAGAAGGAATTGGACTGATCTGACGCGTATCCTCGGATTATGAAGCATTTGAATACTTCCCCATTGAATTATGATGGGGAGGTCACGAAATTGACCCGACCCTAGGTCACCGATATGAAAACAAAATCGAGATAAACGGATTATAGGTACCTATGACCTTATGCAATTCTGTAAGTTTCAAATATCTCGGTCAAACAATGTGACTGTGGCACGACCACAAACTGTTTTGGAGGACCTTACTTGACCTTACCTGGTGACTTGAGGACTTGACCTTACCTGGTGACCTGACCTGAGATGACCTCGGGTAAAAAAAATAGGAAAGTTGTGCAAAGGATGGCGGTTAAGGTTGGCTTTATTCTTAGTTAACATTAATAATAAAAAACGACTGTTTTTCTTAAATATTCGATAACAAAATAAGTGAATGTAGTAAAACTAAAATCAGAAACTTATAGTCCACGCCTTACTGTGTAGGTATAGCTTCCATGTATCTTATTTGCTATTGGTACACGTTGATTTGCTGAAAGCTATTTTTTTCTTTCTGATGTCGCCTTTGACTTTTCAGTGTCGCGATTTTCAGAAACACCGCATCCATCTCTGATAATACGCCAGCAGCTGATAATACGCCATAATACGCCATAATACGCCATAATACGCCATAATACGCCATATACGCCATAATACGCATAATACGCCATAATACGCCATAATACGCCATAATACGCCATATACGCCATAATACGCCATAATACGCCATAATATGCCGTAATACGCCAGTAGCAATCAACAATAAAATATGACGAGCAAGTTGGTACTGACGAGAGACCCATTTCCTCTCCCGTGCTTGCGACAGACTGAAGACTATCATTGTGTGGTCATGTATGAGAGCATTTACTTTTTGGGATGAATCAAAACCGCTAACATAAATCTTAGGTTGAGCCAGGTCACTTGCTGGTTCGTCTTGTTTTCTGCTTGATATGTAGGGGAGACTGGGATAATTTAACATTGTTTACATTTGGATCTCTGAGCATTTTTTGACATTTGGGCTAGATAACTCTTTCTCGGATTTTCGCAAACCTTGCTGTTTTGCCATTGTATCATATTGTGAGTGTATCATATGGTCAACAGGTGTGAAATGATTCCGAAGTAACTACTTTGGGCGTGTCGAAATTTCAGTATGAAAAGT
>JAXIVJ010005695.1:70000-72136 GCA_036785665.1 Chirona hameri
CAGGCTGTTCGATCCCCGATGGATCAGGCTGTTTGATCCCTGATGGACCAGGCTGTTTGATCCTGATGAATCAGGTTGTTGCTCCCTGATTCCTGTTGTTCCCTTTCGATCCTTGTTGGATCCCAAGTTCGATCCCTGTTGGATCCCTGATGGACTAGACTGTTCGATCCCCGATGGACCAGGCTGTTCGATCCCTGACGTATCAGGCTGTTCAATCCATATGACTCAGGCTGTCGATCCCGATGGATCAGGCTGTTCGATCTCCGATGGATCAGGCTGTCCGATTATCGATGGATCGGCCTGTCCGATACCTGATAGACCAGCCTTTGCAGGAAGTGCTATGTCTTCCGCGGTCACGCCCCTCGGATGCCTGATTGGCTGGCGGTGCGGCTTTCCCGTTTTGGTCTGTCTGTAACGTCCCTCGGTGCGAAGTCTTCGTCGGTGAATATATTCGGATTGTATGGACTGATGCCTGTTGTCCGGAGGCCACTCTAGACATGGGGTGAACGCCGATACCCAAGCCTCCGAAACGATCTGTGAGATATCGTTGAGTTGAGTTGAAATATATTGATTCAATAAACACACACACGTTACAGTTGCATATTAACTGTCGATCGGTGCAAAAGCGGGAAACCGCTCTTAAATCTCGACACCTCTCGACATCCAAAACAAATACAAATACAGCCGAATCGGATCCCGCCACGCACCACATGCGACGCCCCGCAGCAACAGCCGCCACCGCCCGTCCGCGCACCCACCCCACATCACCCGCCAGGCAAACTCGAATACCGCATACGTAAATCTTCCGCATCGAAGCAAGAAAGTTTGAAAGTGATGGGCAACCACGTGGTCGCCACCGCTCGGGAGATGTGATCCGTTCAATAGTGAGTGTATTAGCTCAGAGGGATGGATGGAAGCAAAGTCAATGTTGAGATAAACGGAAAGGGACGCAATAGATGTTCACGAGAATTTTGGTAAAGGTGACAATTGACGATGAATGTTACCACAGTTTCATTGGTTAAGCCGCATTGACACAGGGGAGTGTCTGAAAGTTGGAAAGAATATAGGTGTGCATTTAATGTGGAGAGCCCAACCCATAACCTGGTGTGGAGTCTATTTCCCGATTTGCTGCCGAGGAAAAATAGGTCGGTGGGGGTGGGTTCCCAGGTGTCGTACTACTGCTTTTTTTGAATGATTTGGTGGATATTTCATTGCGAATGGGATCAGGGAGAGCATTCCATAATCTTGTGATAGTCGGTACATATGAGCGTTGATATTTTGTGATACGGTTCCTGGGCAGTGATTGTGTGTTGGCATTTCGGAGCGCTCTGCCGGTGTCTTGTTGTCGCGTGTTAAGGAGAATAGATGTTATGTAATGTTATCGTAGATGCTGGTTTCTCTTTCCTGGGCTGCTTCTCATCAACGCAACGTGAGTGGAAAGGCTACTCATAAACGGCCCAAACATGCTTCTGTCCAGAGGCAGCCTGTAGGCGGTGGGAACAGTGAGAAGGAAAAGTGAGCATAACTACTTCGCTGTCCTTCGCCAGGTCGAGGACCTCCACACTGAGGTGAGACGCGTGGGTGTCGAGCAGCAGTAACACCGGTGACTCAGGCGCAAGCTTCACGCTCGCGCAGGTGTAGGCACGCTCGGTTCCCGGTCCAATATGGGCGTGTTGCTGATAGTATGGCCATAGGGGTCAAGACTGTTACATTTGACCCCAGCAAAAATGTCAAGTCTATGCGTGATTGTCAAGGAAATCACGCGCGTGTTCTCCGTGTTTGCAGAACTTCCTTGACGTCCGAGATCTGCCGGTCAAGCAAATCACACAAGAAAAATGGATAAACCACTGCATTTTTTAATCGATAAACCACTGCATAAATATCTACCAGCTTCAACACAAGTTTCAACACTCACAATTTGCTCCAATGCTTCTTCATTCATCTTTCGCCACGATACTCAGCACAAATTATTCAAGTTTAGGTCTATTATAGACTACAATACGCGAAATCAAGCAAAATGATAAAAAACCCTGCAACACGCAATCTCGGAAAACACGACAAGTTCAGAATTTTGAACTTTTCATCGGTCCGTCCGTGACGTCTCTGCGGAATTTCCTTGACGTTTCATCGGATCTG
>JAXIVJ010005696.1:0-10000 GCA_036785665.1 Chirona hameri
TACCTGCATCAAACATATTTACTGAGGAATAACACCTGCTCACACCCAGGCTCACCCTTTTCAAGATAATCTTAATTTGTTTTACCTGTTCTGCAGACTGCAATATCCTGAGAATTGGGTGGAACATGATCATTGATAATCTAAAAATAGCTGTAGATAGTGCCCTATCACAAGTGACTTGATCTACCTGCAAATAAAATGAGACACTGGAAGAAAAAAATGGAGTGGAGGAACACCCACAGAGTCCATCAAAGTCCCCATAGTTAGGTACTAACCTAAGAAACCTATACCCTCTAGCCTCCTGCTTATATGGCATGCTGACCAAGTGAATTGTCTGCCCCTGTAGCTCAGTTGGGACTTGGGAGAGCGCCGGACTTCTGACCTCACCCGGTGTGGCAGCCCGGGTTCGAGTCGCTTCGGCGCTCGCTATTTGCCCCTGACTGGGATGGCCGGTGGCAGCGGCCGTACTCAAGGTCAGGTGACGTCAGAGGGCGGGGCGGACGGTGTTCAGGTATGTCGGGTACGTACAACTTTCACTTCTAAATTCTGCCGGACGCCAGGAATCAAGCAATTCCTGGCCTGCACAACTTGACTAAATTTATAAATTTTTATATCATTCAGTTCCATTACAACTTTCATCAGGTTTTCAAAGCATATCGCCTTCTTCAGGTTGAATTTGTATCCAATTCAGTAGTTTTGATACACATTCTTATTTGAGGTTGAGTTCCAAAGCTCTTCCTTCCGTGGTATATGGGACAAATCTGAATTTGAGCGACCCGACCCGTGGTGACGCTTTTGAGAAGTTCATATCTCTGCAACCACACGTCCGATTGACAAGCGGACTTCTTTGCTGAGCAGCCCCATCCAACCTACCCTGTTTGACACCCTGTTTGTCGATTCATGTGGGTGATAACCACTGCGCGTGGCGCGTGTTGAAAAGTGGTTTCTCACAAAAACTCTGCAATGACTGAGCCGATGGTGTGCAAATTTGGTGTGTGATTAGGGACCTCTCAGCCGCCACTTTCCCCACAAGTCGGGGGGGGGGGGGGGGGCTGGCTCTGCATGTGCGCACGTGCACACCCCTATTCTATATCTCAGGAACGGCTGAGCCGATTGTGTTAAAATTTGGTGTGTAGTTAGGGACCTCTTAGCCGCCACTTTCCCACAAGTCGGGTGTGGGGTGCCTCTGCACGTGCACACGTGCTCACCTTTTTTGTATCTCAGAAACTACTTGTCCGATTGAGTTGAAATTCACCATACATTTCGTTCGCGCTCGCTCGTTCATCGGCAACTACGGCGCCTTACTAGCATCATTTTTCGTGTTCTGTCAGGGCGGTGCGAGACTGATTCTGGGACGAGGGATGACTTTTTACAATTTTAGCGGGGAAAATGTCACGTTATACCGGTTTATGCGAACCCGGTAGTATACAAACTTTCTATTATCAAATTAAGTTCATTTGTTGCAAATTGAATATAAACGCCAAGCTTAGGAAACGTCATGTATTTATTTACCAACGGAAGCGATTTCCCGCGTCCGGTGAGAAGTGAGACCACGAGTCAAACAAAACCCGCCAATACCCGCCAATAGATATATCAATGATTTAATTAAATCCGTTGTCTTAGCTGTGTCATGACTGGTGGTGTCTGGATGTGCAAACATACACAATGTAAAATAATTGGTTATATCCTATTGGAACATCGAGCAATCTGCACGTTCAGACATTTTCAATGATGCTGACATTGGTGGCATGCAAACATTCTATACAAAAACATTTATTGATGGATGAGTGAAGGCGGATGAAGGACGGATGGCGGTCACTGACTATCGGCTGGTACCATGAGTTTTCCACTCTAGTCTCTTTAGTGCGAGATGCGGCTGTCGTCGCCCGTCGGCTGCCGAAACAGGAGAATTATTCAGAGAGGATTGCGGTCCTTCAGGAGGATTGGGGATGATCTGGAAAGGAGATAGAAACGTATGAGACATATGCATCGGTGAAACATTTGTTTCAGCATTCTATGTTTGCTTTATTTTGTTATCATTTAGCAAATTTGCCACTTAGCAGTAACATCGTCTTATAAATCACCTCCAAAAATTGTCATCCTTCTATCGTTTTTTTTTGTGTCATCCTACACCCTACTTGCTATCGTTTTTGTCATCCTACACCCTTCATTTTATTGTTTTTTGTCATCTTACACCTTACATTCTATCTTTTTTTTACCTCCTTCCCCCTAACTTGAAATGAATTTGGCCACACTGGGCTGGTCACGGGTACGGGATGGTCACAGGCTGGTCACGGGATAGACCTCCAGGCTGGTCTCCACCTTACTCTAGACCTAGGCCCGTCAAATTTCATGAAGTATTTGGCACACCCGCTCCCCTGGCATTTTCCCATTGCTTGGTGACCCAATAGGAAGCATGTAAAATTTCAGCCCCCTAGCTTGATTTTTTAGTCTGCCCCAAAGGCTCCGAAGTTTTCCCCGTACGGTATAATGGAGACTGCAACTCTGGTGTTAGTCACAATAGGATGGCATTTGTAAGGCGCAGTTTCTTGTTGCAACATCTTCGCTTATATTCACATTTAACTGTTGTAAAACTTGGTGGACATACTAAATTAATCCCTAGGATGCGAATTGGCCCCCTTTTACAAGATAAAAGTAACTCCAGTAACTAGGCGAATGGACTGAATGTTCCTGATTTTTTTTTTAGTGGAATCTCTTGTTTGAAATGCAACGTTTGATCAATGGTTATCGTGTACAAATTTCACCCTTATCTTCCACCCCTAAAGCAAGAAGTTGGCAGAGTTCGGCAAATTGACAAAATTATATTGCCATGTTTACAACCCGGCAAACCTCGCCATGGTATTTGTGATATTCGTGTTCACACTGTCGTGGCGTCTCCGTTCGGGACATTCGGGCGCGGGATATTCGGGCAGTAGCTCCTGGGCCCCTGCAGTTCCCGCGCGTGCGCATCGAGATGGTTAAGCGTTTTTTTTCGGCTGTCGGGTTCGGTACTATGGAACATAATTCCTGTCAATGTCAAGGGAGCCAAGAGTGTGCCCGGCTGTAGGAGGGGTGCTGATATCTGGCTGAGGGAGCGGGACAGGACTGAGTGGCGAAAGTGCGTGCTTTACTCACATTTACTTTGTATTTTATGCTATGTTGCATTACATTCTATCTTGTGCTGCTTTTGTACCGACTCGTGGTATCGCCTCGTGGTCAGAAGTCAGTTTTATATAGATATGTTGATGAGCCGGCGTCAGTCTATACCGTATGGCAGCGGCGGCGCCACAGATTTTTGCCAGGGGTGTGGCAAAAGTCGCCTAATGTTCTGCAGCCAGTGGTGAACCTAGGTTTCGAATTTGTGGGGGGTAAAAATCTCGCTCCGCAAAGGTAGTCACAAGCAGTGGTGTATTTACCAGTAAGATGCCTTAATTAGCAAAGGAGGAGCGAGCCCGTAGAAACTCTATAGCAATGAAACCACACACCCAATTTCAGCTTAATCGGTCCAGCCGTTTCTCAGCTATAGCAGGATAACGTTTGATGACACCCCTGAAGCGGCACGTGCCACGCGCCATGCTGACCCCTCACGTGAGACGAAATATGTCAATAACATAATTCATTGAATGGGGCTATCAGATGGCGAAGATCGCTTGTCAATCGGATGCGGGATTCCAAAGATATAAGCTTCTTAAAAACGTTATGGTCGGTCGGGTCGGCCAAGCGTTATGGTCGGTCGGCCGCTTATATGTGAGAACAATCTCGTATTCAGTGAGGACTCGCGAGGGCATCGCGCTCGTTCGTAATATTTATGTCAAGGGCGGGGGGTCAAGGGCGCCGTCATGTCAAGGGCGCCGTCAGACCCTGAATAGGGCGCCGTCAGCGAAAGGCTGCTGAGCGGGGGAAGGGATGTCAGGGAAAAGTTGTTGAGCGGGTGTCGTCAGCGAAAGGTTGTTGAGCAGGGGAGGAGGCGTCAGGGAAAAGTTGTTGTGCGTGGGTGGGGGGGGGGGGGGGGGGATTGCCAATTTTGACCAACCGTAGATCCGTCACTGGGGACAGAAATCCAACTTCAAAGCAACATTAAAATTTGATGGTGGCCCAGATTTTAGGGGTGGCAATGCCACCCTTCACGGCAGGGGTGGCAGTCTGCCACCCCTGATCCTATGGTGGCGCCGACAGTGCCGTATGGTCTTCATAAGAATAACTCGTGACCACCAGTCAATACAAGGTACAGAAGCAGCAAAAGGTAGAATGTCATGCAACATGGCATAAAATACAAAGTAAATGTGAATAAAGCACGCACTTTCGCCACTCAATCCTGTCCCGCTCACCCAGCCAGATTTCAGCCTCCCTCCTACAGCCGGACGCTATCTCATCTCGATGCGCACGCACGGGAACTGCAGGGGCCCAGGAGCTACTGCCCGAATATCCCGCGCCCGAATGTCCCAAACAGAGACGTCACGACAGTGTGAACACGAATATTGCAAATACCATGACGAGGTTTGCCGGGTTGTAAATATGCCAATATAATGTTGTCAATTTGCCGAACTCTGTCGACTTCTTGCTTTAGTGGTGGAAGGTGCAAGATTTGAACACGATAACCATTGATCAAACGTTGAATTTCAAACATAATTAACTCCACTAAAAAAACGGTCCATCTGCCTAGGTACGGTCGGGGGGGGGGGGGGGGTGATGGGTGAGGAAGTGGGGTTGTTGGGGAAAAGGGGGGCTAATTCGCATCCCCGGGATTAAGTAAGAATATCTCCATAGTTTTACCACGGTTAAATGTGAATATAAGCGACGATGTTGCAACAAGAAACTGCGCTTTACAAATGCCATCCTATTGTGACTAACACCAGAGTTGCAGTCTCCATTATACCGTATGGAGAAAACTTCGGCGCTTTTGGGGCAGACGAAAAAATCAAGCTGGGGGCTGACATTTTACATGCTTCCTATTGGGTCACCAAGCAATGGGAAAATACCAGGGGAGCGGGTCTGCCAAATACTTCATGAAATTTGACGGGGCCTAGAGACCATGCATCGATATAAAAGATCGCTGTGAAGCTGCTCAATTCCTATACCGCAGCCGAATCTGTGTACGTTTAATGATTGTATTTATCATTCACTTAAATCCTGTTTACCAACGCACAGGCACTCACCCTCAAACAAATCAATCATTATCAAACAATTATATTTGACTGCAGTCATATCCAATCTAGAATTGTTACGGGCCGCGGACATACTAGTGGCGCCTCTCGCGGCAAGAATTTGGTACTAAAAATAGACGCCGCCATGACTGTTGGGAAAACAATGTATTATATTCCACAGAAAGTAGGGAATGGAAAGTAGGGAAAGTAGGGATGCCCCGATGCATTATTTTAGAATATGTATTTGTATATTAGTTCATGAAATATCGGGAAGAAACACGCTACAATCACTACGGAAACCTAGCTCCCTTGCTGAGTCACCGCTAGGAGTAGGTATCGCTCTTAGGGTAAATTATATCCAACGATGCGACATGGAAAACCCAAGCTGCCACAAGACATTAAATAAAATAAAATTATTAGCTTTCTGAAAATGACTGCTGAAATAATTCAGGGAAAATTCACGTCGAAAACGCCTCTTGAACTACCAACCCCTAACTGCATTGCATCAGTGGCTAAAGACAATTTAAATAAATGTATTAAATCTACATAGAAAAACGTGAATACCCCAATATTCTACACATAAGCAGAGAATGGTATTTCCAAAAAATAGCTTTGTTCAAATGATTTGAACAATGTTCACTTCGGAATGTTCCACTAGATTTGATAAAGTTATTAGTGCACACAAGGGCGTAGGCAAGGGGGGCAAGGGGAGACATGGTCCCTCCTGGAGGCGATGCGGGCCCCTCTGGCGACCGAGCGAGGGTCCCTGGGGCCGAAGGCCCCAGTGTTTTGGATGGTATCAGGCGCCCGCAAAACGCCTTACGTCGCATAAAAAAACGACCACGAACCAAACAAAATCGTAACACGAATAAATAACAGCACTTGCTTGTCTGTTAAAGGCATGTATATGTAAATACGTACAAAATGGCCCAGACAGTGTGGAGAGGGCCCTCTACCAGCTTTTAAAGGGCCCAGCCGGTCTGCAGATGGCCCCCTGCCGGCATTTAGAAGGCCCTGTCGGTTGTAGAGGGCCCTCTGCCGCCTTTATAGGGCCCTGCCGATTTGTAGAGGGTCCCTGCCGATCTGGAGAGGGCCCTCTGCCGGCCTGTAGAGGGCCCTGCCTATCTGTAGATAGACCTGCCAATCTGTAGAGGGCCTCTGTCGGCATTTAGAGGGCCCTGCCGACCTTTAGAGGGCCCTCTTCCAGGCTTTATGGGCCCCGTCGATCTGCCGATTGTCCCAGCCAATCTGTAGAGGGCCCTCTGCTGGCCTTTAGAGGGCCCTGCCGATATGTAGAGGACCCTATGCCGGCCTTTAGATGACTCTGCCAGCATGCCGAGGGCCCTCTTCCAGCTTTTAGGGGCCCTGTCGATCTGAACAATGCCCCAGCCAATCTATAGAGGGCCATCTGTCGACCTTTAGCTGGCCCTGCCCGCCTTTAGAGGGCCCTTCTGGCCTTTAGAGGGCCCTGTCGGCGTTTAGAGGGCCCTGTCGGCGTTTAGAGGGCCCTGTCGGCGTTTAGAGGGCCCTGTCGGCCTTTAGAGGGCCCTGTCGGCCTTTAGAGGGCCCTGTCGGCCTTTAGAGGGCCCTGTCGGCCTTTAGAGGGCCCTGTCGGCCTGTAGAGGGTCCTGCCGAGACGTAGATCGCCCTGCCAATCTGCAGAGTGCCTCTGCCGGTATTTAGAGGGCCTTTCCAGCATGTAGAGGGCCCTGCCGACCTGTAGAGGGCCCTTTTCCAGCCTTTAGGGGCCTTGTCAATCCGCAGAGTGCCCCAGCCAATCTATAGAGGGCTGTCTGCCGGCCTTTAGAGGGCCCTGTTGACCTTTAGAGGGCCCTTCCGGCCTTTAGGGGGCTCTTCCGGCCTTCAGAGGGCCATGTCGGTCTTTAAGGGCCCTGCCGGCCTTTAACCCTCGCCCTACGGGAGCTTTTTTCACCTTCGCCCTACGGCTACGGGGGGGGGGGGGCTGACAGCCCCCCCCCCCCCGTTAACTTTCAAACCAATCAACTTAGAGCAATGCGGTAAGAACCAGCATGTTGCCTGTCATGAGAGGAATCTAACAGTATGCGATTTTTAGATTTCAGGTCAACGGGTGACCTTCCAGGTCAAGTGAATGACCTCGGATTTACCACGTCCAGAACAGCCATTTTGCTCTTCAGAAAACCTAAAAATTAGAAATTGAAAAATGTGAATAAAAAGGCATGTTCCTAGACCAGTTTTGGCTCAGAAATACAAAAAGGTAATTATTTGTTCGTGTCTTGTCCAAAAATGTCAAAAAAGTTATTAAAAAAATGACGTCATCAGTTTCTTACACTTAGCAAGCGATCACTCAGTCAAAAATGAAGATATTGCTTTGAAATTTGGTATGGGTATTGCCCATACTCAGTTCTCCGACATATATTCCGGTTTTTATAATATCTTTAAAATGTTGATTTTGTGAGTTTTTCCAAAAAAAAACAGTTTTTTTTTTATTTTAGGGGTCAAAAACCCAAAATTTTGCAAATCGAAGATTGCCATTTTAAAGAGAATGCCATTTTGCATCTTTGGTGAATTGCGTTTGCAATTTGCTTTAAAACTCGGTTTTCCAATATTTATCATTTTTGTACCAACATGACGTCATCAAAACATTATTATCTGCCAAACCACTCAACTAATTTCAATTAAATTTGTATAGCCCACGTATAATTGTTGTAACTCAGCTATCAAAAATGTCAGCAAGATGCACCCCATGTGTTAAAAGTTATTCAAGAAAAACCTCAGGGGGGGGGCCGTCAAGCCTCAGGGGGGCCCGTAGGGCGAGGGTTACAGGCCCCTGCCGATCTGTAGATCACACTGCCAATCTGCAGAGGGCCTCTGCCGGCATTTAGAGGGCCTCTGCCGGAATTTATAGGGCCCTGTCGATCTGCAGATGCCCATCTGCCGGCCTTTAGAGGCCCCTGCCGATCTGTACAGGGCCTCTGCTGTCCTTTAGAGGGTCCTGTGGTGGTAGAGGTGGTCTGCCGGTCGAGCGCCGGTGAGGCTCCCGAAGGAAGACCAGTCAAAGTTCTCATTGTTTTTTCAGTGTATGCTAGTAACGTCTGAGCGGAGTACAAGGCTTTGACAATGTACGAGTATTAAAGGGACTATCCCACCTTAACATTATATTTTAGTTGAGATAGCCATTTTGATGGCTTGGCATTGAAATTAAGTATGGTAGCAGTTAAAACAACCACAATGATCTAATCAAAAATATATTCGAGTTTGATTTTGACAAATGTAAAAAATGAGGCCCATGTGTATTTAAATAGGGCCTCTAAACCGACAGCATCGTCTCTCTTTACCCAACTGGTAATGATAGTCTACTTGTTTTAAGGTCAGCCTTGGAATATTTTCGCCTCATTTATCGATCCCCGGGTGGTTCGCAATCAAGAGGCTAGCACTATCAGCTGGAATTGATGCAGCAGTTGGCCGCCAGGGACCGCTAGTGAGCCAGGGTGTTATGACATCGCAAGCAAATGGTACCAGTTAAATATTTAACGCTAAATATTTCTTTATTTATAAATAAATAAATCAATCAATATTGAGTGGTACCATTTACTTGCGACGTCATAACACCCTGGCGCACTAGCGGTCCCTGGCGGCCAACTGCTGCAACAACTCCAGCTGATAGTGCTAGCCAATCTAGACACCGGGTGGTTCGCTTTTTCTGCGCAATAGATGTCGACACAACATTGTGCCATACATTTGGCAGCACAAAGGATTTCCCTGTTATTAAAAAAACAATCATATGACGTCACCAACCCAACTTTCCGCTTAAAACTAAAAGTTGAATATCTTCCAAGAAAAACAATTTTTTTTCGGAAAAAAGTTCACTAACAAGAACATATTCAGCTGACCTCGCCTGACATGTAGACATACACTTAAGTGTGATTCGTTAACTTTCAAAAAGGTGGGACAGTCCCTTTAACCCGGCATTGGCTGGGGTCTCAGCCGAACGTCATTGACTGTGGGGGGGCGTTTTTTCTCCCTTTGATTTTGATTTTGAATTAGAAGCACCTTGATGAGACAAACACGATGGCGTAAAAAAAAATAGTGTCTTATATTCATAAGGTAAAAAGTTTTTTCTCGAAATTTGCGAAAAACAGTTCTGCCCAAAACAGTTTTTTTACAGACTTCTGGAGCCTAGAATATTGACCCGAGCTCAAAATTGAGACACAAATAGCGATTGCATATTTCAAGAGCTTTTGATTGCTTTTTCCGTATGTTCCTAGCTATCATAGTTCCCGATATATTTGGGGGTTTCTGGAGTGAAGTCCTAAAACTGGAAAATCTGACCTTTGATGACCTTTGGTTACCTAAATATTGACCTGACCTAACAAGACAGATAAACTTTCGATAGAGCTCGTCTCGAGCTATACAACGCCATTTTCCGCTTGTCGCTACGTTGCGTGGTTTTATAGATATGGGGGAGGAGCGGAATTCCCCCCCCCCCCCCCCCACTCCAGGGCGTGTAATTATCAGAGGCCCTCCAGGGCGCGTGTTAAGATATGACTATCGTGTTGTAGAAGCCCTCGTATCACAATGTGGTGTATTTTTTCAAGAAAATGTATAAGCAAACGGTATCCAAAGCTTTCTGTAAATCAAGATATAAGGAGCATGTTATTTCGTTATTTTGTAGATATTTTGTAACTTCATCGTACATGTGCACAATCGGCATGTACGTAGGTACTGTGTGGTTTCCTTAATCCGAACTGAAGAAGATTCAGGATATTATTTGCATTAACCCGCGCACCGCTGGAGGTAGCAGAATCTGCCCCCCCCCCCCCCCCCCGACTTTCTCAATAACTTGAAAACAATGCCTCTTATATCTTGATATCGAT